>SOMO01000149.1:204270-242043 GCA_028128575.1 Paedocypris carbunculus
GTTTTTATGGCATCACAGTAACTATCGTTGTTTTAATATTCATTTGTAAAGTATTTTTGTTACTTATTGAACATCATTATATTAATTGCTCTAAACATGATTTAGATTTCATTCAATTTTACTTAAACACTTTTTATATTTGAAAAGTGAATCAAACGTCCAACATCAAAAACTATGATGTTCATCGTCACTTTTTTTTATTTTTTTTTAATTGGCATTAAGTGTTTCTTAAATTGTAAGTCAATTAGATTTTTTTATGTGGTTGTCGTAAAACAATGACGTCACCGATCCCAATGATGGATGGCACGCCTGATCTCGGAACAAACTCTCCATCTTTCCATGTCTTCACAGCCAAGGTGCGCTTTTATGAACGGTCGTTTTCTTCATCCATAATCGCGTCGCTTGCGTGTGTGTTTCTCCAAATATTTGGAGCGAGCGCGCACGTTTCCGCTCGCACAATTAGCACAAACTCGGTTGTTTTCGCCAAGTTCGAGCCCAAAGTTTGGCTGACGTTGAAAGAAACAGCCTTTATGCCACATAAAAATTAAACGCGCTCTTTCCAAATTGAACAGAAACAGACGTCATATTCTTCTCCAAGCCTACAAAACCCCGCAAATCGTCTTTCTTGCGGATGTCACCTGATAAGATTGTGGTGGGCAACTAGTAGAATTCTCTCCCCATCCCACCGAGCCCACCCCTTCTGGAGGCGAGACCGCCCACCGCAGGCATCCCACTCCGGAGCCCATATAGGTTTAAAAAGCAGGAGGAGAAGCGCGTGCATGGCAGTGAGCGAGTGCGCGGCATCGGGAGAACATCTGTCAGCTCGTGCTCCGTCTGTCTCCAGCGCGCGTCTTCACCCCGCCTGAGGATGCTACAACTCCCGCAGCTCCGCCGGGGCGTCATCGCGCTTCTCATCTGGTTCGCGCACTTGGTGGAACATCATAAAGCACAAGGTAACGTGACTTTTCTGTTCTGGATGAGGTCGGGAAGCGAGGAGGACACTTGCGTGAAGCGTTCTGGCAGTTCCTCCGTGCGTAAAAGTCAACGTGGTTTCAGCCTTTTTGGTGTTAATTAGGGATAAAACAGGGATAAAGCGATCAACCTCGTTATTAGGGCTTCTTAGTTCACGTCGTTCGTTTATGGCAGTTTCTACACTGAAAAAAAATCAGTATAAAATAAAATGTACTGAGATCTTCAAAAAATGCCCTTATGTAAACCTTTTATGTAAAATTTACTATTATAGTAAGACATAAGTGTGTGAGTGTATCCTACTATACTTCTGTTATTCGAGTTTGAGAAATATAGCAGTAATTGTTAGTTCCTGAGGTTTTTATTTAGTAAACATGATGGGGTTTTACCATGTCACCAAATTAAAAGTTAATCTCTAATTAAGCCTCAAAACTATGGAAGCAGTTATATTGGGAACGCTTCAGTGAAGGGAATTTTTCAAATATTGCTCATAGCTGCTCCCACAAGCCCATGACAATGTCTCTAAAAGCTTCAGTCAGCAACTGATTCATTAAAAGAAAAAAAGTCTCCAGCGATAACAGTTGCCATTTCACAGCAAATATGTTGCAATCATTGAGGTAACCACCGAACCATCCCGTCCGAGTGTTTGGCGTTCACGTCTACAATAGTTCCCGCTTTTCACAAATGAGCTCCAGGACCCCACTTTGTCTGTGTGTGTGTGTGTGTTTGGTGATGAAAAGCAGTAAAGCACCGAGTAAGAGTCAGGTGGTGATATTGTGATTCCTTCCAGCTGGCAACTGCTGGCTTCAGCAGGGCAAGAACGGCAGATGCCAGGTCCTTTACATGTCGGGGATGAGCCGGGAAGACTGCTGCCGGAGCGGGCGCGTGGGCACGGCCTGGACGGAGGAGGACGTTCCCAATAACACCCTCTTCCAGTGGCTGATCTTCAATGGTGGCGCGCCCAACTGTATACCTTGTAAAGGTTAGACGCATTTGAAATATAATACTGACTGTTCATAAACACAATACTGAATTCC
The DNA here is from genome assembly GCA_028128575.1 of Paedocypris carbunculus. Classification (NCBI taxonomy): domain Eukaryota; kingdom Metazoa; phylum Chordata; class Actinopteri; order Cypriniformes; genus Paedocypris; species Paedocypris carbunculus. The sequence goes on from SOMO01000149.1 coordinate 206,277, forward strand.
TGACTGTTCAATGCTCCACAGAAACATGTGAAAATGTGGATTGCGGTCCTGGAAAAAGGTGCAAAATGAACAAGCGGAACAAGCCGCGCTGCGTCTGTGCGCCCGACTGCTCCAACCTCGCCTTTAAAGGGCAGGTGTGCGGCTCGGACGGGAAAACCTACCGGAACGAGTGCGCCCTCCTCAGGGCCAAGTGCAAGCGACACCCGGACCTCAGCGCCCAGTACCAGGGCAAATGCAGAAGTGCGTCCCGGTTAAACCTAGATGAATCTATATGCCACCCGGAATGATTTACACGTGTGTGTGTGTGTGTGTCCAGAGTCGTGCTATGACGTCCGGTGCCCGGGAAGCTCCTCGTGCATCCTGGACCAGACCAACAACGCCTACTGCGTCACCTGCATCCGCTTCTGCCCCGAGGTGACGTCCCCGGACCAGTACCTGTGCGGGAATGACGGCATCGTGTACGCCAGCGCGTGCCACTTCCGGAGAGCGGCGTGCATCATGGGGCGGTCGATCGGAATCGCCTACGAAGGGAAGTGCATAGGTGAGAGAGTCCGGGCAGCATGTGGTTCTGATTACGCCGCGCTGTAGCAATAACACTCGGGTCAGTCGGGTCACGCTGGACGCTGATTTCTGACGCCTGTGCCCGCAGATGCCAGATCGTGTGAAGACATCCAGTGCCGGGAAGGACGCAGGTGTCTGTGGGACAAGCAGACGGGACGGGGGCGCTGCGCGGTGTGTGAGGACACCTGTCCCGAGAGTCGCCCGGGCGACAGCGTCTGCGCCAGCGACAACACCACCTACCCGAGCGAGTGTGCCATGCGACAGGCCGCCTGCTCTTTGGGTCTCGCCCTGGAGGTCAAACACTCAGGCTCCTGCAACTGTAAGTAAAGGACTCCTCCTCCTGGCCACGCCCTCCCCACCCTGCTGCTCCTCCTCCTCCTCCTGCTCCTCCCCCTGCCCGCCTCCCTGCCCCAGCCAGGAACACAAGGTCTGTGGGACTCACCTCGAGAGGCCTTTTAAACTCAATGGCGGCAAGACTTTCTGGTCCAATAGCGTCGTCCGGGACTCCGCCCACCTCAGAATGTGTACGGAGCGCCGTTGGGAATGTGAGGTGGCTCGAACACTCACACTGGTGCCACTGTCTGCGCATCAGAGACTGAAATGTGACGGACGGGAGTCATGTGGAGAGTACATAGGGGCTTAAACTCATTTAACATACTCTGTCTGTGAATCATGTGGTTGTCTCTGCCTTTGGCCCGATCGCCAGCTCTCTGTGAATATCATGTGACACAGACAAGCTGTTTTATGGACGTTGCAGGCTGAGCTGGGTCAGAACATGACCAGAGACTGTTACGAAAAATGCCCCAGATATTTAAAATACGGGGATGAAAATGTTTCTATGATGTATTTTAATATATAGACATTTTTGGTATATATTTTGTCTGAAGTATTTAACATAAAGGCTGTTTTATACAAATACTAAATCATGCTTTTTACAATAAAAAACAAAACAAAAAAAACAACAGAGCAACCCAAGGATTTAAACAAAGCATGTTCATCCAAAGTTATGCAATGCTTCATCCAGCGGAAATATTCACATGGCACCAAATCTATTAATATTCAAATGAGAAGAACTATATGGACAAAACATTTTCAATTGTGTGATCATTTTATGAATTGACGATCTACAGCATCTCAAGCTTTCTAGATGACATGTCATTGATATTTTACAGCCAAAGCCAATCGTTTTCCAAACAGGCTGGGAACTTGCAGAAGTAGACGGATCAGACATCTTTGAAATTCACATCAGTCAGCCAGTCAGTCTCAACATACATAGCATTTATTTATATATACACTGTTATTTATCACACTATATTTCACGTGGAAAATGATTGAATGTTTAGTATGAACATGTTTAGTTGATCAAACGATTAGTCGCAACATCTGTAAATGCCTGAAAGCAGCAGCATCTTTCACTTCGTCTGTGTGGGATCGGCCAATCAGAGTCCAGTAACTTCAAGAGGAGAGATTCAAGGAGAATGATGCCAGTTTCCTTGATTATATTTTACATTTATATACTAGATACAAAACAGACGAGATGCATCTCCTTCAATTATAAAATTCCGTCAGCTTTTTTTCCTCAGATCCCTGCAGCTCTGCACTCCCTGCACTCTCATTCCCTGCACTCTCATCCCCATTATCCTCATCTGAATATCAAAGCATCACTAGTGATGCTTTGGGAGGAAGATGCAGACACCTTTCCAAACCCCACGCTGATGTGTTTTCACTAATACAACAGCTACTGTATTCCTCCGTAGCCCTCGCCGAAGAGCCGGACGAAGAGGAGGACGAGGAAGATTACGCAAATTACAGGCACATCTCTCTGTTACTGACCAAATAAGACGATAATCCACCGCAGATCTCACCTCACGTGCAGTTTTATTGTACCGTTATTTATTTTCTGCGGAAGACGCGCAATGTTCTAGATGTATTTATATGCCATTGTCTTCGTATTTATACATTTATAGTCAGAATAAATGAGCAGTCTCTTCTCGTTACTATCTTCATCATTGAATGGTTATTTATTATAAAGTGCAATGTATGGAGAGTGAAGGTTGAGGAAAACAACCTTCCCTGGAGTATTTGCCACATGAATCTTATTTATTTCATATGACTATTCTTACGCTCACTAATGAAACTGATTATTCTACATCCACAAACACCAAAAAGCAAAGTGTAAGAGAAAACTCTGTATAACGGATCATTTGTTTCATATAGAGGAATCATTGCGTCAATTTTCTCAATGTTTGTAAATGTCGAGGTGCGGTGTTTCTGGACCAATTATGTCTTTTTGCGTGAGTATTTTTATAGACTAAACTTTATCCACTACATTATTTGCGTTTTTTTTTTTAGCTTTGGCGTTATACTTTATAGCATCATATTTTGTATGTAAATGTTTAGTGTATATAAAGTTACTGATGCCCTTTGTAAATTAATAAAAAAAAAAAAGTACAAAAACATCTTCCACCGCTGTGGTTGATTATCTGCCAATGTTTTATTCCAAATCCTCCGTCATAATTCAACGCAGGGATCCAGAAGAACGTTTAAAAGAGCTAATGGGCCTTGACCAGGAATCCTGAGAGAAGGAATCTGTTATATTTTAAGCCTGTTAACACACAAATCAATCTCTGCAGAAGACCAAGTATCTGCGGAATTCAGGTTTGCCAGGAAGTCCAAAAGACAGCCATCTCTGTGCTTTGCAAGACCCAAGCGCTGTTTTGTGTAGAATGATTTTCGGTGGAGCCTGATCAGAGGAACATGGCCTGAGATGTTCCACACGGCAGCTGAATCAGCATGAGGGAATATGGGCAAATGTGGGAGCGAATAAACGGCGAGGAAGATGGTAATCAGGAACAGTGCGTGTCACTGTCTCGGACTTGTTTTGGAAAACTCGCGAGCAGCCACTATAACAATGTTAAGGAAAAGCTGACTTCACACTGGAGCGCCAAGAGTGACAGATTATTTTTGTTCTCCTTCCCTGTGATTTTGCTGAGGCAGAAAATGTCTCCGACCTTGTAATGACAAGGTTGTTGTTTACAGAGGTGTAAAGTACTTGAGTAAAAGGACTTTGTTACTTTACTTAAGTATTTTGGCGACTGCAGGATGAGTTACTGGATGTTATCTATGAACTAAATCCTGTGAACGTGAATTAGCTGTTGCACTTTTTGTGCTTTTCAGTTTGACTGAGACTGACTTTTTGTCACATTGAGGTGTTACATTTCATTTCTTTATTATGAAATAAAACCTCATAAATAGTTTCTTATTTTTCACATTTCATAGTGTTTTTTGAGCCTAGTTTCAGCACGAGAAAAATAGTTAACCCATTTAACTTAATATTTAAAATAGATTCTTTTAAAATTGGACACTTTACAGCTTTTACTCAAGTCATCTCGAAACTGGTGACTTGTAACTTGTAGTGGAGTACATTTTACAGTAAGGTATATTTTACTCAAGTATGGTTTTCAGGTAGTCTTTACACCTCTGGTTGGTCATATTTCTATGAAATGTATAAAAGAGAAATTTTTATTCGATGTGACCAGCGAAGACCAATGGTTTTCTGTGAATGTAGTGCTTCTCACATTCTTCTGTCTTCTCATGTATTCCCAAACACTGGATGATGCTGAGATTGGGGCTCTGTGGGGGCCACACCAACACGTCCAGAACTTCTTGTTCTTCTTTTACGCTGTAGATGGTTCTTAATGACTTTAGCTGTGCGTTTGGAGTTGTTGTCCGGCTGCGGAGTAAATTTGTGGCCGATCATTCGCCTCCCTGATGGAATTGTGTGATGGATAAGTTACGTTACATTAATCCTGACCACCATTTGCACAAATGAAGAACCGAGCATTCAAGGAACCTCCAACATGTTTCACTCCAGCCCGTCGACAAACAAATTGCTGCCGTCTATGGCAAGAAACTGGCTTGACATAATACACATTTTGACTCTTGAGCTCAGAGCACCTGCTGTCGGTTTTAAGAAGCCCCGTATGTTTTTGTGAATACTTGAGTCGCTTGGCCTTGGTCCCATGGCTTTTTATGAAGGCCACTCAAAGACTTCTCTGGACTTCTCTACCTGAGGCCCACTGGTTTCTGTCAGTTCTGAGCTTATGGCACTGCTGGACATCTTCCGATTTCTAGGGGGTGATGAGCTTGATGTGTTTTCATCTGCTGCACTGCTGTTCGCTTGGCGGACCACCACTTCTACAATCCTCAACGTTGCCCATTTCTTGTGCTTTTTTTCTTCTAAGATTTTTATTCTTGAAAAAAAAAGAAAACTTTGCTTTGGAATCTGCATCTGGAAAAAACCTTGTTGATGCAGTATAGCTTTATTTTTTTTTGCCATGACACAATGTTCTTTCACAATCATATTATCTCGCATTTGCTTAAAACGTTTGCACAGCAGTGTTATTTTAATAGAAGTAAATGTAAAAAATTGTATTTATTTAGCATCATTTAGAGGCAATAATTTATTTCGCAATTTACACTCATTTAAAACTTAAAAGCACACTATAATATAGACGTTGTAAAGCGAAACTGTAATTTTTCTCCTGTGCGAGACTGAAGCGCTCTGAAAAGTCTAGGACAGGAAACTATTAATAATATTTACTATCAACTATAAACTAGCTGAAGAACAGCATAACTCCTCAGAACTTTCTCAATGATATATAATAGATCTACAGTTTTTACTCCAGTGTTAAAATTTTTACAATGCACGGCTGGTTGAACAGTCCAATTAAGCTGAATTTGAACAAGAATAAATACAAGACAGCACATTTCCCTAAATTACACCCAGATATGAACAGAAAACAACTGCACAACAATTTCTATGTGTTGTCGGGAAAGAGATGTTTAGCAATATGACAGAAAGTGTACAGTCTACTGGTTTTACCAGGCTGAATAAATAAATCTAGAACATTCAAATGTTGCTTTTGGAAATCGCATGATATTTGGTTTGGTTTACAAAATAAGGCCTAGACATGCTAATCGAAAGTGATTTGCAAATATTTCTGCAGAGTCGCACAAACTGGCACCATTCATCGGCTGGACCCTCGCCGCCATGCCAAGTTCATCCGAGGACGTTCTTTCTATTGGCATGGGCAAAAAAAAATGTGGTCAATGTTTACAGGGGGGATAAAAAGCCCCAAGTGCACATTGTGACACAAGAGTAGTGTGGGTCATTTCCTGACAGCTCGCGGGAGTCTAGCTCTCTCATAGGTCAATACAAACGTGCCAGTCAGTCGATGACTGCGAGACGGTCGTTGGTCAGCTGAGGTTTCGGTTCACACATAGATTGTGAAATGTACTTCGGCAGATATCGAACAGCTCTGCTTGTACTCGACAGCAGTCACAACAAATCTTCAGGCTGTCACGGTCCAGTTCTGATAGCAGCTCAGCGGATGGTATCAGTGAACAGAACTATGACAGCTACTGTAGCAGAGGGGTCAAGTACTTGAGTAAATGGATGCCTACTTTTATTCTTGGCTACTTTGTAATTGTACCAAGTATCAAAAATATAAGCAACTTTTACTCCCTGCATGACACATTTTTTTTTATTGAGTAATTGTACTCTACTACATCTGAATGGACACTTACTGTTACACTGTGTGAATGCGTGCGATATCGCCATCTACAGGATGCTGAAGGTACTTTCAATTTTAATGTGAATTAGAGGTTGCACTTTTTTGTACATTTGAGTTTGACTGTGACTCACTGAGACGTTTTTTTTTTATCAATTTTTTATATCTATTGTGTCATTTTTAAAGATTGATGTTACATTTTTTTCTATATTAGGGAAGATAATCTTATAGTTTATGCCTTTCTCACTTCTTGATGTTTTTTTTAACCTAAATTCAGTAAAACACTTAAGTTCTTTTAAATTAGGATACTTGAAATTGAATGACTTGTAACTTGTAATGAGGCAATTTTTACAGTAAGGTATTCGTACTTTTACTCAAGTATGGTTTTCAGGTACTATTCAGACCTCTGACAGCTAGTGTTTGAACATGTCTGTTTAAAAACAAGCAACTGGGTGGCACGGTGAAGTAGTGGGTAGCTCTGGTAGAAAGTTGATGGATGGATGGATAGTAAGCAGTTATATTAGCCTCCCGCTCAAGTTCACACGTTGAGTATAAATCCCTGTGAAGTACGTACACTATTAGCTAAAATTCAGGGATCACAATTGATTAGTTTGCAGGTCATAATAGCGCAAAATTATAATCGCGTAGGTTTCAAAGTTTCATGCATTTGGCTTTTATGCCACAATATTCCTCTGAAACAATTTCAGCCACAACACATTCAACGACTTAAAAATAAAACGTAAATTGTATGCCGACATCCATTTCCTCTGATAGGCCAACGACCGAAATTCAATTTAACACAGTCAATCATCACGGTTTCAGTCACACCACATTCACTGCCACCAATCACAACCATGTGTCCAGTTCCGCCTCCAATTACTAAAACACCGCTATTGATTTGTTACTTTATTCGCTAGTCTCAGAACGCCAATGTTCCCATCACTGGTGACAACCAGCGCCGCATTGAGAGAACCAGCGAGCTTATTAATGTCCCACTCAATGCCGAGCAATTTCAAAAATGTTCTCTATTAGCGGACATAAAAATTCGTTGGCGATTTTCACAACGAAATGGAATGTCCAGAGCGATCAAAAGAGGCTCTTCCATGTGCTCGACTTCAATGTGCCGACAATGAAGCATATTAGAATCAGAGGGAGACGAGAATCTGCTGTTAAAAACAATCAGCAATTAAAGCCTGGCATGGGACTTTGAAACAAGATCACAGAAAGCCTTCTGCAAGTCTATCACTGGCCTCCATTGTTAGGCCCAGCGTCGCTAAGAAGAGCTTCGCTCAGATGCTTTCAAACGGCCGACATGCGCACATCAAACGTGTCCCAAATGAGCTGGCATGCCTCGCCATAGCCCAGACGGCCCGGTTTTGATGTCTTCGTTTTGCATATGGGGAATGTACATTTGCATTTGACCTTTGTGCTTCATGTGCATTCGCTAATGGAGCCTGAACTCATTAGAACTATTAGTGGGAGCGCGGCCACTGAGGTACGGCAACTAGCATCTTTCTCAAACACGATGAAGAATTCTGGCATGCATGCGGACGGAAAACCTCCAGAAAGAGTCCACGTGGCCCGGTTCAGGCCGAGAAGAATTCTGGGAGTTTCCCTGAAACTATGTGTCATACAGTATTTAACAGCTTTCCAAAGATTCATTTGACACAATAACTCAACCAATCATCCTGATTTCCAAAGTAGAACACACACACACACCTCCATACACACATACAAGCACACACACAAGACCCAAACTGGTATGAGAAATGACTACACTTGCATCTGAGAGCGAAAACATGCAGCATATAAAATCATTTCAATTCCCGATTGTGGGAATCACCAAAAGCCAATGGAACTTAGGAATCTGCTTCCCGGGAGCTGCCAGCGGGACAGCTGGTTGGAAATAGCTTGACACTGGATTGCTTCTCCACAGAAAGTGAAACACTCTGACTAATCACTATTGTGCGGATGAGTCAGGAGAGAGAAGCCGGACAGAGTCCAGAAATAACAGCTCTGCTCAGCTAAAAGAACGACAAATGATTCAAATAACTAAATACAAATTCACACAATATTAGTACAATTGTTCAAGTGTTAAACTGTGAAAAGGCAAATAACAATGTAAGATTGATGCTTAATAGCCCATAAATATGATTACACCCAAATATTAAAAACTGTGTGGGGTGTGTGTGTATATATATATAACATAATGGGCTTGCAATTGAAACAAAAAATGTAAATTCAAATTATTAAAACAAAATATAATAAGTAACNGCGCGAACCTTCATCACTGCTACTGGCTATATTTCTTTACAGAATCATGCACATGCAAATGATGACAAACAACAAATCGCTCGGCCTTCAGTCTTTATTTTCCATGTAGCTGTGGAATTGGGCATAAAAACATACAAACACTGTCAAACATGTAAGTGATGCAACGTGATGGTTTACGCTAACATACATACGCTCATCTAGACGACTTTCAGTACAAAGACAGGCACGTGTTTTCTCCAGAGACTCATTTGTAACAAACGTACAAATATCTGAATTACAAAAAGGCATTTGGTTCTAAGGATATAAAATTGTACTACGTATAAATAAAGTACTGTGAATCCATGGAAAGTGTGGAATGAAGTGGTGGGTTCCTGGAGATAAAACACGAGGACTTTTGGACTGAACAAGAAGCACTTTTTGCAAACAGAGTGTTTACATTCAGGGGCCAAAAGAAATACAGGAGAATCCAGAAACAATGTGAAAGCGCAGGAACGCTGGGATATTTCACACACACACCTCAAGCGCACCAAACACACGCGCCGCCGATTCTCATTCTAGTGTCTTTGCTGGACATCTTTTACAAACTCAATCAAACATGGTTCTAGTCTCTTCACACAAAAGTCGTATCCACGTATTACAACTACCAACCAACACACAGAAGATCTTCTCCATGTGGCCATTCCGTTCAGTTCTCCAGTGGAGCATCAACACACAGCTTCATGAAGTCCCGAACATGGTTAGATGATTTTCTCACAAGTTCTACTTTTCACGTCACATACACAGATACTTACGACCATCTATCTGAAATGCATCTAAAGCCTGTGATTTTTCCACAACATACCAAGACTTCTAGCTTCAAACTCATATTAAGGCATCTGTCTCTCAAGCACTCGCTTGGACTATGGAAGCTTCCAGTTGCTCTACATCATGACGCATGTTATTATCTATCTAGTAGCAATGTGCAACTAAGTGTTAAAAAGGACAGATATAGTGTGAGCCTTTGACTGCCCTTGGCAATCGTGTGATGAATGCTTACGTGTGGTTTTTGGAAAAAGAGCCTGGAACGTCGGTTTGAGGCGTCTTCGCTTCCTGCAGATCCTTACATTTAAGGATTTAGACAAGTCAGATGTTTCCACGGCTCGATTCGTCACCCCACAGTTAAGTGTAATCCGTGGTGAGTTGGCCATCGGGACCGTCGGAAGAACAGAGTACGGTCATATCCTTCCAGTCTCCGGGTCCTTGTCCTCAAGCAGATGGATGAGCTGACCAAAGCTCTCCTTCACTGACACCATGTTGTCTACTGTGGTGCCTTCAAGAATCCAGCTCTTGCCTCGGGCCAGTGGCTCCAGCTCGAAGTATTTCTTTATCTGTGTGTGCAATGAAGAGACAAGGAGATGAAATTTGACCGAGATTCTATTCCTGCCTTGTGACCATTGATCACAAAACCTAGATGAGGAGACTGGCTTGGAATTGCAAAATAAATGAATACGAAACACATTTGCANAAAGTAAAATGGCTTAAAAAGTCAAAAGAAGTAATGGACGCCTGGATTAGCGAGCATTTTCCATTCCATTATAAAGACGTTTATAAAAAATATGTTTCTTTGATTTTGTTTCATTTTGTTATGATAACCAATATTGTAAAAGCTCTGTATTGATCAGTCAAGGTTAAAAAAAGGATCTTGATTTTAACGACGACGGCCCCCAAATAGCCAAAAATGTCTGGCAGAGTCACAGACTTTCTCCTCTCCAGTTGTTAATTTATGCTCCCACCCAAATCGTTGACTTCTGACCCTGACAACTTAAAGAAGCCCAGAATAAACTCCACTAGCAGGTGTTAAGAACCAGGGATACGGAACTAAATCATTTTAAATGAGGCATTCACTTTGCTTTTGACAGAAAAGGAATATATTTTCTTTAGCTTCTGGCTTCTAGATTTTCCCTTCCTTCAGGCCGATCGAGTCACCTGATTGGCTCAGAGCGAAACATTGCTGCGGTGGTGGTGGGCCTCACCACGGGGAGCACTTCCTCAAGTCGGGCCTTGGACTCCATGTTTAATCTCACTTCCTGTGCTGAAAAATACAGCATCAGTGTCACATCTAGGCAAACGCCAGGTTTAATTGACAGCAAGCAGGAATGGTCCAAAAAAAGCCATTGGAATTTTTTTTACTTCCCTTTGAGAGAGCAATGTGAGGAAGAGAGGAAAAAAAGTAAATTAAATAATCTAACAAAACATCCTTTGTGCCAAAGCTTCCATATTATGCCAAGAATGTTGATTAAGATTTCGCTGTCTGGGACTTCATTGCTACAAAATGACACAACCCTGGTGTTTAGAAGCCCAGGAACAAACTCGGATCACAAAGACACTGTCATTGTTTGAAAAGGAAACATATTAACTGACAATCAAAAGTAACACTTACAAACAGTGTCTAGGACTACAAGCATCCGCAGCACTATCCAATGCAAAAGCGAAATATTCCCAGCCACAATTGGCATTTTTTTTAACAGTAAAACTCAATTGTTTTGTTCAAGGATTTGCATGAATGTGTTAGTCCAAAATAGTCAATAATATTACATTTCACACATTAAAAATCAGATAAAGGTAAAATGAATATAGATGGAAAAAANAAAAAGCATGTACAGAGATGAATTGACCGATTGGAAATAAAACTGAAACAGAATTTCTAGATTGGAATAGAATTGCCATATTTCTATCCAAAGGATTATAACAAAGGATTGGAAATGAAGTGTAAAAATTATTTAAAATATGAATAAATACAAAAAAATTGATTAAAATAAAAGTGTTGGGCAAAAAAACAAACCAACTTGTAAAATAGTTATACAAAAATAGTTATACAAAATTTTTTTACAAGCCATATCCCCAAAAAAAGTAAACTCTTGTGTCGATGATCCAAATCCCAACAGCAGACCAGCCATGACTACAACTCGCTTTGTCTGAGACCCGACTACCCATGTCACTGCAGCCAGAAGCTTACTGATTCCAGGTCAAGAGCTGCGAACAAGTCTCCTGCCCTGTGTAAAGTTTAAAGCATGTTTGCCTAGTCACACTGCAGATTTAAAGCGAGTACATTTCCGTACAGACTTACGGTTCACATCTGGATGTGCAACAGGATAATAAGGAGCTGGGATTGAGTTAATCAACTGCAGCACTGCAGGACCACAAGGTCTTGTATACATCCACTTATGAAACCGCTATTCTACTGTCCTATGGCCTTGTAGACTCCAGCAGACTTCATATAATTCAAAAGTCGTGTGGAAAAATCTACAATGAAAAAATATACAGCCACAGAGACTAAACCCGACCTCCGGTCCTCACAGGTGACCTACTGCCTGCATCTGAGAACCATCACATCAACTTCAGATTTTCATCCACACGAAAAGCCACCTGTGCTTTGTACAGCAAAGTTAGGAAGAGAAATAACTTATTTATTCAACTTGTGGCAAATTATGCCTAGTACATTTAATTATATTTAGTGATAGTGTTTTGGCCATATCAGTGTTTGCCCAACACTGGGGTCAAANGGAAAAACATCTGACAAAGAAGAAGAAAAAAAAGAAGAAAAAATCATGCAGAAAACTTGACAAAAAAAATTAATACACACATTAAGCATTTCTTTAAAAAGAAATAGCTGTTAAGTGTCTCAGTTTGATATCAAATAATGATAAAATGGGTTTAATCTAGCTACAAAATGAATGGCTGAAAGAACATCATCCACAAGTTCATCTGTTCGGTTTTAGCTTCAGATACTTGTGTGTTAAATCAGGTTCCTTTTACAGCAAAGCACTGCAGTTTCCTGGGCCCCCTATATTCACACACTCCCTTTTTGAAGAGATTTCCTCATATTAATAAATGGAACCGTATTTCATGCGGGGCATTGAAGGCCCCGTCGCTGGGGATTCCTCAGAGAAGAAACATTCCTAACAAAAGAGCTCAGAACAAGAGCTTTGGCCAAAATTCTGTTTGAGTTTCAAAACAAAAAGTGCTAGCCAAGCAATACGGGTACACATGTGCGTTTATTACAAATATACGTGTGCACTATGTATTGCTCAATCACTTGTGACGTGAAAACGTAAGACATGGAACACAAACCATAAGCCTAATCTGCAACACATCTTCAACATAACAAAACGTATTGAAATCACTGGATCTTAAAGGACACATAAGATGAAAAAGCACCATCTGCTTCGAAGCCATTACCCCCCTCGAACAAGCATGACTTCCCGTCATCGGGACGAACGCTGGCTGGCTGTTATATAAGCATGTGTTTGAGTTACGGCGATGACTGAAGTGAAGTTCAGAGTTCTTCTAACTCTCAGAGTCTGGCTCCCCGACATTAGGAACGTATTAAAAAGAGTCCAACCTGCCTCCCTGGATATCTTCAACAACACTTTACCCAAACATCTTCCAAACCTCTGGCTACTTTTTAGAGATATTTACCTAAACCATGATATTATTCAACAGTCTGATGTATTCATCTCCCCTACTGCCATGACCCATTCACACAAACCCAAGACAAGAGGCACAAAAGCTAATAGAGTTCAGTGGACTGCAAATCAAATTTGTTAAAAATACCCAACTGGAAAAAGAAAGTTTTGTTAAGAGGACTAATTCAATTTGAGTGGATGTTAAACCAAACAGGGTTTGCTGATTCTGTCGCCCTTGGGAAACTTGATTGATTTGGTATCTAAGGTTTGTTGGGATTACGAGTTGTTGTTTGATGCCACACTCTTCTTCCGAAGGCCTTGGTGTCAAGAGTATGGACAAGTACCTTATTGTGGAGCAGTCTGTTCTAGACATACGGTGTGATTCCACTGCCAGACCAGTGTCACATCTTCACATTGTGCCATCAAGAAACGACTCAAGACGCTGCCCTTTAAATCGGCTCTGAGGAACACTAAGCCGTGACATGTTCTCCACAATGCCAGCTTGTGCCAAACAGCCCAGTTGGATGGTGAGGGTTTGGTTACTTCCGTCTGCATCATTGATCAAACATCCATATGGTTCCCAAGCAGGCGGCTGTCTGGTTGTTCACTCCAGGCACTGCAACCAGACAGAAGCAGTTCATGTGGCAGCACCAGTGACCTCTCTCAGTAGAATGCCCTGAGTCAGGCTGCCAGCCGAGCCACACAATAACGTCTGGCCCGCTCGTTTCTTTCAAGGCCAGACAGAATATAGAGTCCAACCAGCCAGACGGTTCTAGCAGAGTTCAGCCTCCTCTAGGCACACAACATTACCATTGTTTCCAAGTTTCAAGCACATCTTTCAGAGAAGGAGAGGAGATATTCCTCCCCCCAAAAACCTTCAATTGACGGCGCCTGATTTCTCAAAGATTTGCCCGTTTCAGGGAAGCGACACATCACTGTGCAACTTATACGAAATGTTTAAAGGCATGTTGTTGATTCCATTACCGATGTTTGCAGACACATCAAAATTCAATTGTATTGTATCACTTAATCAATTTAGAGAGCGAGCGGCAACGTGGAACAAGACATTTCCTGAGCAATCATGATGCAGACATTAAATAAAGAGAGAGAGAGAGAGAGACTGGGTCAATGAGGACACAGGCACGGAACAAATGTTTTTAACAGTCGTCTTTCTCATAGTAGAAACACTTGCATTAATAGAGACAGTTTAAAGATTTCTCTGAAGCTCTTCTTCTATCCGTGTTGGTTTTGTGTGCATCCATCTCTATCAGTCATAACTTTATTGCAAACAGATGTTACGGGTGCCCTGGCTACCTCCAGAGCCGTGGTCATTTTATTATTACTCTAAATCACAAGCCAGTGAGATCAGCCATGGGTAAGAGGAAGGGGAGTCAAAAAAAAAAAAAAAAAAAAAGGTAAGACATTGACCCCCTTCCCATTACCACACGGGGGAAGCTGCCCTGAAAGAGCATATGGTGCGATGGGTGCAGTAAATTACCCTGGTGACTGTGACTCTACTGGGTAAAGTTTCAAGTGCAGGGTCTATAGATACAAGACCGTGGAGCTCCAGGGGTACAATATATCAAAGAAATAAGAATCCATCTTAAAAGCATGAGGAACAGATTTATAAAGGAGCCATAAACACACACACACACACGCACACCTGTAACACTACGAGTAAATAAACAGAAATATTTGGATAATTGCATTCTCGACAAGGGCAGTATGAACAAAAATGCAATTTAAACAAATAATAAAACAAATATAATTTGCTTAATCATTTAAACAAGTTTAAGGTTTATTATAGTGATCGCGAAACATTTATGACTGTGCTTGGAGATTTTTTTATTTCGGTTTGTGTCTCTTAGCTCACAGTTTTGGTTTGTGATGTGCAGTTACATCATGACAGCTTCACATCGTGTGCTTCGTGTTTTATGGTCTTACTGGAATTGTCCGTCTAAAACTAGACAGAATCAAGAACGTATTTGGTCAAATATGAACTCATGCATTCGTTGCATTTCCAGCAGCCATCGATGGTTTTCGGTTCAGTGATGTAATGCTATGTGATGTATCGGTTTTTCTTCCTTTCACGTATTGATCATTCCTCAATGATACAATAGCAGCTGAAAACTGAATAATTTCCTGGAACGTTGGAAAAATACTCAGCATACACTTGTCCCTAACTGTTAAAAATTACTGCACTTCACATTACACGTAAATCACCACATTACACGTTAGAATTTAAATTATAGCCAAATATCTCTGGTATTGAACCAGGGAGCTGACCAGAGAAGCATTTGAGTATGAAGCTTGCAACACTGAAAGTTCCATAAAGGCATTAGACATACTGTACTGTATATTTAAAGATTGTGAATCCAGCGATTAACAACTGTGCTACCTACAAGAGCCGCGACTATTTGGGTCTCCGTGTAAAACCTCTTATCTGAAACACCGGGTTCATTAGGTTCCGCCATCTTTGCATAATCAAAATGATTCCAAAACAAAAACTGCAGCGATCTTTCCCACAGCAAGTAATATGAGAGACAGAGGAAGGGGTGTAAAGCCAGACAGTGGAGCGAGTGTTTGTGCGTGTGGTACGAGGGAGAATGGTGCGTCTCCTGCTGATCAGACACCGGCCTTGGCACCCAGAACTGAAAACCATGCCAGAGTCGGCTGAGCAAATTCCGAGCCATGGAGGAAAACAACAAGCAGTTCTGTTGTGTGGACCCAGAAATACGTGTGACCAAGAAGGACACGTACTACAGTTCTTCGCTGGATCAACAGATTCTCTCTCACATCACCTTTTGGATCCCACTGCAGAATTTAGCCAGACTGCCCCTTAGGGAGTTTCTCCCATGACAGACTCGGTCACTAACGTTGGCCTTCGACTCAGAAGACACCAGCACACTTCATTTGTCTCTTCAATGTCAATTTTAACTCTGCTTTTAATAATATAGATGGTGGTTACTGCAAACAAAGCTTTTGCTGATTCAAAAGCTGTTGATCTCTGAAAACGGGTGATTCTAGCTGATAGTAGAGTTTGATGAGTAAATAAGTGCCATTTTGTTTCTGTGTCCCTAAGACGAGGACTATTGGTCGGCACAGGAGTGGACATCAGAACTGATATGAACTAATGTCAATTATGTTCAACAGGGTAAAATTAACATAATTAAGTTCAAAAATGTGATGATTAGGATGATAAAATAGAATATTGATAATACATTACAAAATGTAAAAAAATACTTAAAGTCGATATGACAAAAAGTTAAGAAAAAAGTCAATTAGGGAACTAAGGGACATGTACAAATCCAGTAAAGTCACACACACACACACACACACACACACACACACACACACACACACACACACACACACACACAGTGAAGCGGACACACACAAACCCGGAGCAGTGTTGTTGGGTGAGGTGTCGTGGTGATTCGGGGCTAAAAACCTGGAATCGCTTAAAATGTGCTAGATAAAAAGGAAAAAAAAATTATAAAATGTATTACCATGTCTAAAAATAAAGATAAAATACAATTTGATTTAGAACAGGTTTTAGTTAGACAGTCAGACGGATGGGCAGACAGATAAATGAGAAAAAGAGAAAGAAAGATAGAAAGACAGACAAATAGAATTTGAAGACTAGAAACTCTTGAACTCTATTCTACATAGACCTCCAGTTACGGTGGGCTTTACAAAAATCAGGCTTGCTGCAAATGGCCATCCAGTGCAAGACAGATGATCCATCACAGTTCCTACCCATGAAAAAAATAAAACAAAACAGGTTGATGCTGGCGTTGAGGCCGCTTACATGCGAGCTAGAATGTGAAGCAGACGTTCATTTGATATGTTTGCTCTGTGCAACTTCGATCTGGCGAGAGAGAGGGGGGAAAAAAAAGAAAAAGAAAAATGACCTGAAATTTCTCCATAGGCTAGTTTTCGCAAGTGAAGTAGTATAGTGAGAAGATTGGATTTCATGAAAACATTTAACAGCAAAGCTTTCGCAGGGCACATCAGGACTGCTTTCTGAACAACACGTCCAGGAAACAGAACCTGGTTTCAAGCAGACAGCCAAAACATACATAAAGACCCCTTATAAATGATGATAACTTTGGTAAAGCGAGATGAATGGAAAATCCGATCCGAGTGACTTTATTTAGCTGCCGTGGAGGACGACACTTTGCTCTTCACACACGCAGACATTAATATTAATTCAATTTCAAGTAGATTTGGCTGCAAACAAAACCCATTAGGTTGCTGTGGGCAGTAACTCTATCCGCTCCAAACGGGAACATTTTTGTCCAGTTACTCTGCCGTTTTCTGCGATGCGGATTGAGCATAAGAGATTCGGGAGGTCTGATCCAGTCTGAAATCGATTGAGACCAATTTAATGGAAAACAAGATGGTCAGGTCCGATCTTGTGTAACCTCCACCAAAGAGAGCGAGTGTCGCTGCCAACTGCAAAGCCCCGTTTTGACACACATCGGTGAACTGGGAAGTGTTATTCTCCAAAGGCAGATATTTACTGCTCGCTGTGGACCGCTTCTCGGCCAGTTCATTAGCGCTCGGTGCATTGGGTGCTGCCCTGCAGCCCGCGCACTGATTTCTTCACACCAAGCAGATGTGCTCACACACAGACACACAAGCTGATCCGCTTGGTATAGGCCAAATAACTCGCAGACACCAAATCATTCAGGAAAAGACACACGGGCTGAGTAATTCAATCCTCGGAACATAAAAGTGACAAGGGGACCATTAAAATAGAAATGTGACAGCAGAGACATGCCACACATTCCGACCGTTTGCTATTCTGACAGCGGGTGGCAATTCATCTTGATTTTGATGCCACTTGCTTTTGAAATGATGTTTCAAATAGAGCCATCACGGAAATGAATACACTCTTATGAGACGGGACAACAGCTGTAGTGTTTCCCCACACGGGCAGTATTTTGGGCTGCTCACAACACAAAGCCGTATTGTTGGGAAAGCATGAGAAAGTGGGTAAGCTGGGTGCTACGGATTGGTGGAAGATAATGTCTCCACACTATGAGACAACAACAACTTAATGATGAGAGAATAAAAACGGACCACCTTTCTTAATCTGAGAGAGCAGCACGATAGATGCTGATGCTGCCGTCATTCACAGCCCCTTAACGGAGTTAATGCAAAAACATGGTTCAGATCAACCCGATCAAAAACAAAAATCGGTCAAATGAAGAAAAAAATGAACACGTACAGATGACTGATGTGGAATGGAACTGCTTCATGCCGCAATATTACCTGGTTTATACGTAGATGAATTATGCTCTGCACATTCTTACTTTCTGCTCAAGACGTCAAATAACACAAATCAGAATCTAATTAAATAATGATCATAATAACTCAAAAATATATATACATCAAATATATTCTTAATTTAGGAACGGATTTTTTGTGTTTGCACATTTTGCGTTTATCATTTGATCTTTTATACTATTACTCAAAATATTAATTTACGTTTAACATTTATGTTATTGTCTGATATGCACAATATTGCCCTGACTAAATATATGCAACTGAAATTTTATTGTACATTGCTACAATAGCATCAAATTTGATTATATTGGTTCAATTCTATTGATCATAAATGGTTTTGAAGTCCCCTGCTTGTATTTTTACGCCAATCATTAAACATCTTTTTGCAAACCGCACTGGATTCTGACATTTTTTAATTTGCCGATTAATAAAAATGTACTTTTTATTTGACGAATGACATATTTCGTTCACCAAAAAAATCAGGTGTAACCAAGAAATTCTTGAGACTTCGAAACACGCTGAATGATCTTACGCATCAAAAGTAAAAAAAAAAAAATAGACAAAGCAGCAAAGCACTCGACGAGGACAAGTATTATACGAGTATTATGTGGGAATAACGTTACGGCTCAAACCGAGTGGGAGACGCGTCTGGAAACTGGCCAGACTGTAGAAGGGAAGTATTGAGTTACCTCCTGTACGGAGCGGGCAGCAGGTTTGTCCTGGTGGTTGGCCAGAATGAGGAAGGGGAGCGTGCAGAGCTGGGGATGCTGTAAGGCTGAGTGGAGCTCCGTACGCGCCACCTCTAGATCCTCCTCTGACGATGCGCTGTCCAAAACAAACACCACTCCTTGAGAGCCCTGGTAGTACCGGCTCCAATACTTCTTAATTGAGTCCGCTCCTGCAACCAAAATACATAAATTCACACCGTCAGGATCTCAGCGAGGAAGTCATAACATTTAATACACAACATTAACCCCTCGGAAAAAAAGAAGAGTGGTTTTCCTGTTGGACATAAATCACGGAGAAAACAACACAAAAGAATGGGACAATGAGAGGTCCAGTGAAACCTGCGGGAGTGGGAAACGGACGATAGACGCATTTCGACACAGTATCGCTTCGACCATCGCTGGAATGCGTCTGGTAAGAACCCGGACTACTTTTTCCGTGCGGATATTACATTATGTATTTTTATGACTTCAAGAGAGGGTGCCAACTCACACTCCTGCATGGGGAGGCCTGTGGGAAACGCCACGTCCAAATGAAGAGCGCTCGACGCTCCGGTGTTTCTTTAAAGCCAACCCTGAGAGCATATTAAAATGGTTTCTTCTGATGGCCAGTCTACAGCACAGTTCAAATGGGCCCACTTTTACAGTGAACATATGGTTTCTCTTGCAGACAGCAATTTGGGGGTACAAAAATGTGGCCACCAAGACACACAAGAGCAGCATGGATTTGGTTAAAGTGAGTCACTGCGGGGTCTGTACCCTAACTGTGAAAAAAACATGGAGCGGATGGTCTATACCTCCCGTCTGTGAGTTTCCAGAATGGAATGTGGCGCATGCATCATTTCAGCACGTCGTCTATGGATATTGTAAGGCGATTCAAGTAATCGGCAGCTTCGGTCAAGGAGAGTTGATAAACTGTTTGCTGGACACCACGCAGCTGTGCAACGCCACTAGCCGAGTGGGATAAACACACTGGATGGGCTTCCAAACTTTTGAGCCTTTGTCACACTACAAATTGAGCTCTTAGTCATGCTTCGCCAAATTATCAGCACTAAAACTCTTCTCGGGGTCTGGGGTTCAACCTCGGAACGGTCTCAGACTCTTAAATGGAGAAGCATGACTCTGTGATATCATCACTAGAATGATTGCGATAGCAAACACACTTCAGGAGAGCCCGCCAAGCGCTGATGTGAAATGTTTTCTGCAGATGTTTAGACAGTTTGTGGCTAGAGATAAATATTTGGAATCTTCGCAGATGGTTCATGTCCGAGACTGACTCATCCAATTAACAAGTGTTTGATCTGCTTTTGTCATTATAGGAAGGCCTAATAATATTAACACGTAATCTAGAGTTCAGTTCCTGGGAATCTTTTTCAATCATCATCATCCCAACGGCCACGAGGGTGCACTTGTTCCTAGTGTTACTCGAATTTTACCCACAGTCTCCATCTACTGGCCATCAGGGAAAAAAACAAAAACACTGGGAGGTCTCGAGGAGATGAAGACGTTGAAAGGCCGTGGTTTAGTTTCGATTCACATGCACAAATATGTGCGCTCGAGAGAACAATGTAACGGAACAAAACAGCATTTATCAGTAACGGGCCGGTGCATTACAATCTCATGCGATAATGCAACTAAAACGCATTTTCGCAGAAATCATTACATCATGGCCGAGGTCCAAAGCAACAGAAAAAGAAAGTGAGCTAAGTGCTTTCAGATGGCTGCCGGAGGACGCTAAAGGCGAGCATGTGCGGCTGCCTCTCTTCTGGGCCTTTCGGATCACACCGAGTGTCATCGAGGCTCGGATGGGAAATGCGCACAGACAGCCTTGAGCTTTGAACGTCTCTCTGCTTCCTGACTTCCCTCGTGGAGACCTCAAACACTGGAGCGAGGGAAACCATCTCAAAGGCCACGGAGGAAACGATGGGAGAGCGAGTGTGTCGGGCCACCACACAACCTCCATCAATAAAGTGTGACATGAGCTTCCCGCATCAGGTTCAAGGTTAATGTCCCAGCCGTAACCCTACACCTATGTTTTTGGGGGGATGGAGGTCACACTCCGTAGGCCCCTGACACTCCACTGAACTCGTCTGGGGTCTGGAAGAAAGGTTCCCAAAGCTCTTCAAAGTAAAATACACCACGGTTACATCGCTTTTCAGGAAGGATTCAAAAGCAGGTTAATAAATTAACAGAGACAAAAATAACAGTGAGAGTGAGGGGGGAGAGAGAGATAGATAGATAGAGAGACAGACAGACGTAGATGGAGGGAGAACGATAGAGAGATGAAAAGATAAAGAAAGGGAGAGACAGATATAATATGGAAACACACACTCAGAAATAGAGACAGACAGAGAGAGAGTGGAAGACTGAAAGAGAGAGTGACTAACAGAAAAACTGAGAGTTGTAGAGAAAAAGCGAGCAAAGAGAGAGAGAAAGAAAGAGGAAAAAAGAAGAAAAAAAAAGAAAGACAAAAAGAAAGAATGAATGAAGAGACTTTACATAAAATACACTGTTTTAAAACGAAATGTACACATTTAATATTTCTGTTTAAAGCAGAACAAAACCCTCCACCTCTGGTGTGGTACATTCAGAAGTTTTCCACAAGCTGTGAAGCGTCTCTGATTATTTAGCCCTACAATCTTTCAGGATTTCCCACATCCTCAGCAGCCTCTTAATCCTGTCATCGCTCACTCGGTTTAAAGACTCAATTAAAGTCGCAGCTCATCGCTCACACACAAACACAGGTCAGGATGACTCCGAGTTCATGGAGTGACGGTACCTCAGCACAGACGATTCCTGGTGTTCCTTTTACCTCAGAAAAGATGTTTTTAGTCATCGAACAAGCTTGACTCATTTCAGTTCTGCTATGACAAATAGGAAGAGAATTTTAGAACACTTACCTCCGAGTTCCTTGACGTTTAGAACAGCGTTCTGGAATGGCACAGCTTTAATGCTAAAACCTGTGTAGAAAAGTAAAAACATTTATGAAACATCTACAACGAGAAGATGGAAGTCTAACAATCTTCCCATTATGTAAGATGGTTTTGGGCTGTGTGGTGATGGGCTGACCTGTGGTGGGGACGATGTTGTCTGTGGCTTCACTGCAGAGCCGGGAGAGCAGGCTGGTCTTCCCAGAACCCGTCAGGCCGATGCAAACCACATCATACTCTGGTCTGGGAGGAGGAGGACCTTTACAGCACAACGTCCTGAAACACTGAAGGAGAGCAGAAAGTCAGTCCCTCCCGTGTTTGTGACATCCAGCCAGTGAATGTCCACCAGAAAGCCCGCGAGTGTGTGTGACTGGAACCAGAACCCAGTTTGAAAGCCGCCCGACACCATCTGGTTGGGTGAAAGTTGTGGCAAAAGGAAAACAAGCTTACCACACAGCGATGTCATTAAAATCAAATGGACTGAAAGTCAACAGTGCGACTGATGCAATGCGTTTAAGCCAAATATTAAGCCTTGTTGTCAGTCCCAGACAACATTACACTAAGAACTTTGGTTGACGTCATGACACAGAGTGATACGGGGGATAAAAAACAGCCCAATAAATTGCATTAGAGCAAAGTAGTAGTAACCAGTAAAAACACACTTGAGAAAAGGTCGTAATACTGTTAAGACTGATCGGATCAAAAGCTTCCGACTATACGATCTTCTTGAGGAAGATCAAACGCAAGCCTGACGATTAAAACGAATGAGGGGGAGGATCCGCGTTGAGCTACGACGATACGGCTAGCGAGTTTAAAGTAGTAAGAAACCTTTCAAGAAAATTAACGATCAGCGTGATATATCTCTTCATGCTTTTTCTCTTTTTGCCTGCATTGTTTTCATCTTAATAGGGCGATTAAACACTGTTTTTTTAGAATTTTAATGAATACAATTGAATGTAACATTATACTCATAATAGCAAATGACACTATGCGCAAACTATTGTTCAGGAAAACAAAAGTTAATGTAAATAAATTAAAAATGATTAAATAGAATCGTTTTGGCAGTGAATAACTGATTGATTGAAGAGGTTTTACTGTCAGTCACGTGAAAAGTTTGCTTCCCAGGAAGACCATAAACATGAAATTTAGATATATTTGTAAAGGAAATTAGCAAAAAATAAAACAAAAAAAGAAATTCAGTATAATTAATTTGTAAGTAAATACAAATCTGTAAATAGTAGCAGACCAAGCACTGAGCCTTGGGGAACACCAGCAAACTAGTAATACAGCAAACTAGTAAAAACCTGAAAACAGATCTACAAGACCTTGAAGGTTCTGTCAACCTTCTAGTCTTTTGGTCTTTTCATGATGTCAGCCAGCAACATTGCACAACAGTCAAGCTTATGGTTTGAATCTGTATAAATTATTTACAACAAAAGAAATGTTTCACTTAAAGAGATGAAGCCTGAAAAATGTCTACATAAACATGAGTATCATTATACTGTAAAAAAGGGCTGAGAATAATTCTGCATAAATTGTCTTGTGAGTGTCACAAACTAGAGTCTACAACAGGAAATTACATAGAGTAGTTAACTGTAACCGATACAGTATGCAATTATGACTGCTAATGATAACATTGAAATCATCGATCTTAAATCTCTTACATGTGACTGCGAGAAGAAAAGATGAAAGAAGGAGACTGACTCTAAATTGAATGCAGACTGAGGTTGATTTTCAAACTGACAAATGCTGCATTCTAGTGGATGTACTGGGCTTTACATCAACCGAACAAAGTTTGAATAAAACGGCGTCACTGTTCTACGCAGTAAAAAAAAAATCTGTATTACAATATAAAATCTCAGACAAAATATTAGCGCACTTTTTTTGATTCTTTAATACAAAATGTGATTCAAATGTAATATTGAAAAAAAATGTATCTTGATCTAATTATCTTGAAGAATTCGAAAGTTCTCGTTTGTTTGTTTGTTTGTTTATTTATTTCTTTGAACTGATATATTTGGCCTAGTAGTGATATGTGAATTAGAAATTAGAAAGCACACTGCATAAGGGAAATTCAAAAATACATAAATAAAATGATCAAATAAACGTTTCCAAAAAAAAATAATAAAAAGCCAAATCAGCATGAAACATCATCTGTATGCTTCCTACACATGATTCGCACAAAATTCAACACAACATAAACACAAACACTGAATCCCAAGGCTACAGGAAGCGGTTTAAGTTATGACTGTGGGAAACAGTTTGGAAACCACAAGATGGCAGCAAAAAATAATGTCATAGTAATCTACAGCACATCAACCGAGATGCAAACGACAATGACAAGGTTAAGACAAAAAAAATGAATATGAAGATGATATGGCACAATTTGATGCCAAACAGGTTGGACCAGTAATCAGCAAATAATAAAAACACCAAGTCATTCCAGTAAGAGATTGTCATGCTTACCGTATGTGCCCGGATTCTAAAAGAGTTACAGATACAAAAAAAGCATATATAGGCATATATCCATGGGTGCCATTAAACAAAAAAAACATTCCCGCCCATTTTACGCAGGAGCACAGACAGGTAAATATGGGCTGGGCAAGATGCCAACTCAGAAGGCGAACAACAGGAAACAGGAAGGGTCCCAACTGTGATTGATGCCACAATGACCCAAAAGCGCCACAGAACCGGACAAAAGCCACTCGTAAGTTCTGGAATAAAATGACAACATGGAAAAATCAGCACATTTACAGAGCTCAAACACAGACTAGGTGGTGGTGGTACCTTTGCACATTTATTTTGCACAGAAATTGCCTCTTTGGGAGATAAATAAAGTGAAATAATGCTCTTCTCTAAACAGCAGAACTCAATTTTACCATGATTTAAATGGTTTCACATTGTCATCAATTTCCTCTTCATAAAATAAAAATGCTAGAATTGCGTTCCGCAACTATTTAATTTCAGACTCGAATTACTTTTTTTAAGTAAGTTTCTCCCAATGTGTCAGTTATGCTTCGTGCTAAAAGTCTGGGAGGATGATCTATGGCTTATAGAGTCTTCCGTATTTAATGAAAATTTGTTTTTCGACGGGTTTGGAATGTCTCTATAACAATAAACACGAATCTGAGAACTCAAGAACTCAAGTTCTTCTATAAACCGAGCCAACAGTGATTAGCAGGATAGAAGGAAAAGTACTCAAGAATGACAAGCTAAAATCTCACAGGGCAAGGTTCGTAATTTTGGGTTCATAATAGAGATATCATGAGGGATTCTTCATCAGTGCATATAAAAAAGATAATAAAATAAATCTAGGTAGATAATAAAAACAATTGGTAAATGTTAATCCTGGATATAGCTAATTTTAGTAGCCTGAAATAATGTACTGTAACCTGAAATGTATTATGCTTTAAAGAAAATATATTTATCATCAGTTTTGATGTGCTGGTCAATGTGTTCGCATCTCCATCTATCCATAAATCTTACTCATCTGAATCTATTTTTGTGTGCCTATAATGTGTCTATAAGTGTGCAAACAACAGCTTGCACACTTCAGATAACGTGGCTATTATTAAAAGCAACAACCACATTGTTCACAAGGTCTAAAAAAACCAATGAAGGGAGGAATTTATTTAGTCTTTTCTTTGAATGAACAAAAGCCGTTCAAGCAGCGGCCTAAGCTACGGTCACAGTGGCCTTCAGGCCTAGTCTTTGGAGAGTTTAAACAGGAAGTTCAATTTTTGGTTTTCCCGTTCCGTGTCGATTCACACCCAGTTCCCACCTTTAATGGACTGTATTTGGACTAATATCCTGTTTGGCCTGATGAGGCCTCAAGTTCCCAGCAGCTCCTGGAATCCATAGTGTAGTAAGTATGGTATTACTAGACTACAGAATATTTCCCAGCTCGAGAGGAACTCCATGAACTAACTGCCACATCCTGGCTTATCAAAGCACGGAAGTGAAGCGTGTAGAATACACGGCTTCACGTCTCCATTCCAGCACCAGCCAGTCTGGTCTGTGGCCGCCCGGAGAAGAGGCTTCCACCCTGCTGTTGCTCACTCTCAATGACTTTCCCAAAGTAAAACTATTGTGGACATTGAAAAAGTGTATTAAAATGCAATGCAAATAATAAATTACAAATAATAAAATGCAAATACTAAAAAAACTACGGAATTAATTTTTATATTTATGTCATTGTTATATGAGATAAAATGCTTTAAAACGGTCCATTTATTGTAACATGTCTTTTAAATTCATTACAGTTTTGTTGCATTTGACAGTTTATAAGAGTCGTTTTGAGGGGAAAATTCCACACAAAAAAACAATTTATAAGAGCAGACTTCCAGAAAACAGTAAGAAGTCTGGCCGAAGACTGGTCCCTGCTGAGCTCATCATAGATCATTGTAAAATCACAATTATTACATCACATGTATGACAAGAACAAGAGCAAACACGATTGCAGCATCACCATTTTAACTAAACGCAGGGGACTGTGAGTAACACCGTAAGAGAAGACCGACTCTCCTGTCCATGTCATGGAGGCATTAAAACCATCACAGGGTTTTCATTTACAATCATTAAAAATAGTGCCTGTCATTGTGAAGATTACATTTCAGAAATGCCTGAATGACCATATATGAGAATCCTGCTCAATGTAAATTGTTAATCCCTGATATCGAGAGAAAAAAAAATTATTTTGACATTCGCAAAATAAAAACGTGCTTTGAGTTGTTATATAAAGGCAGTTGGTGATGTCAGTCACTGCTGTAGCTATATATGTGAGTCAGTATGAGAGCAGCGAGCAGACAGTGGGCGGAAGAAGAGACGCAGGAACAGATGCAAGTGGGCATCTCTGGTCCAAATGAACGCTCCGCTTGTCAGGCATTGAAGCTTGACGTGGGCTTGAGCCTGCTGAATAAACATCAGACTGGCTGCGACTAGTGACCTCAGAGTGTCCATTAAGAGATCAGCCTGATAAAGCAACTACTAGCTGCGGTGCTAATGGCGTGTTAAATAGTTGCTTTATCTGGTCCAGGGCTCAGATGACCCACATTACAAGGTTAAAGACCTTTCCAAGGCCTGCTGGCTTTTGAAGGATGTCTAGATCGTCACGTGTCTATTGGTTAAGTCTCCAAATGAATATAAATGACACTTACATTTGGGAGCAGGGCAACTTTAACTTTTATCATGATATAAAGACGTGTGACAATGTTTGGTCACGGATCCTATATCCTAGTCACGGAGGGTCTTGTTGTTTAGTGGGAACAACACTGCTGTTACTTCACAGAGCAGTTTAAAAGATGTTCTTGAGATAAAGGTAAGATATGAAAAGTTTTCCAATGTGTTGTTTATTATTCTGTTGAGAGATAAGCTGCTAAAAAATGTGAAATAAATATATGCTTTTACATATTTTTGTACACATTTTTACAAAAAATGTAAAACCATTATATAGTATTAGTGAGAAGTCACAATGTAATATGAAGAAACAGCGTAATATGAGTAAAGTGTGTTGTGGTAACTGTAAAGTTAAATCTAAAGCCAAGAAAAAGTTTATTTTAATTCAAATAAATCACTGATATTACTGTTTTAAAGCGGCTTTCCCCATGGAACGCTGTCGAAAGCCTCAATATTGAGATTATTTAATTCTATTTAAAATGCTGTACCATAATAAAGGGTGACAACATTTTTAGAGTTCATCAAAGTTATTATGAAGAAAAATCAAAGGTGCTTGTTGTGACTAACATTTTTGATCAAAACAATCACAGTATTTTTTTTCTCTTACTGTGCAGATTTATTATTACTAACTTGAATACAATGATTTTCGACAAGCTATTTATCGCTGGGGGGAGATCAGCAGGGTCAGATCACAGGTCATCTCCTGACAAAACAAAACCGACAAATCAAACCTTAGAAAAACCTGACACACACACACACACACACACACACACACACACACACACACACACACACACACCTATAGGAGGCCAATAAAAGGCCAAGGCTGTAAAAAAAACAACACCTAGACTCAACAAAGATCCACATCTACAGAGACATGAGGGGTCAAACCCTTCCTATTTTGGAGAAATGGATCCCAAGCCTAGGATAGTCGTAACATGAGAAAGTCTGGAACCCTGTTAGGAAATCCAAAGCAGATAGAAGAAAGATGACTTCTGCTCTATTGCCCGAATGACACAGTGGGATCAAAAGGCACATGATGAAACCCTGGGAGATAGTTGATTAGGGTGAGGCGTTTCTCAAGCAGGATTACTAGATTATTAGCAGCTTCTTAGTATAATTTTCTGAGATGGTGGACGCTTTCATGAGGTGACTGCTCTAATTTTGGAGTTCCTTTGGGAACCCAATACATTGAAATTAATAGCAGGTCATTTGGGAACTTCAGAAATCAGTGGTAGTTTGGAATCTTTTGTAGACCGATTGTATTGTGCAATCACTTTTACTATCACTAGATTATATGTAATCCAGTACAAATCTGCAGATATGTCGTTTTTGATAAACCACAGAATTTGAGATGTTGAATGTAGTACTGACTATTCAAAGTTGAATATTTTATTTCAAAATTCCATCATTTAACATATTGATCATTTAACAGTGAACACTCCAGAAGGCTAAAGTGAAATAATACCAGTTAGTTTGTTGTTACAAAGAGCAAATTGTTACAGCAGTGATATTGCGTCGATCCTATAGGTTTGTTCTTTGCGGTGCACTTTTACTCCCAGTAAAGACGAGAGAAAGAACAGCGAGTCAAGCTCGGAACTACTGTTGCTTTTGGCAGTTAAACTCAAGCTAAAGCCGTAATGCTCACCAGGGGGAAAGTCAAACAAACAATTCAAGCACATTGTTCCAGGACGCACATTTTTTCCATAAGCCCGTATGATTTTTCACATTATAAAAGCAATGATAAACATGGAGGGAAAAACTGAGAATGGTTTTTTTATGTGACTAAGTGAAAAAACTTCACCATGCCAGCCATGTGAACGTCAAATATTCTTAAAGTAAAATGTAAACACAGTAAATAGATTAAATAAAATCAAATATATAATGCATGTGTGCGCATTTGCGTTTTAAAACATTACAAATAATACAAAAAACAAGAAAAAAAAAGTTTTTCTAAGGACACTGGTTTTAAAAATAACTCCCTGATCTTAACTAGAAAAGTTAATTTTTGCATGTTATTACTGTAGCGTTTATGAAAATTCTCCATTAACCAAGGTTAAATATTATTAGCTAATTCAAAAAGCTGCAGTGTGTGGCATGTTTCTGTCCAGATTAAGGTAACCTGAAGAACTCTTAGCCGTTGCCTGACCTCAGTGAGTTAACTATTACATACAGTTTCCGCTCTGGCTATAAATTAGCTCGAGTCCCTGTATAAAAAAGAACAACTTTAAATGGATTAAATGAATACGGCAGCAGCATGTGCTTCTGCTCCGATTAATAAGAGGCACAAACAACGCAGAGCAAAACTAAAACGCAAGGCAACTCCTCTCCCAAATTAACTATAGAAACACAGAGCTAGCGACAGCACAATAGCTCCATTGTTGCTCCAGTTTGTTTGTCAAAAGGCAAAGACTAAACCAAACCAGGCCAGATCTACACACGAGTCTCCGAAATCCTGTGACATTTAAGAATAGAAACTCGTGGAGACAATATGAAGAACAAGCAGAGACCTCGGCAGCAGGCAGATGCAAAGTGCACAGGAAATGTTGCCCACCCCTGATAAAAACAATCCAGAAAGGTTGCTACAAAGATGTGGTCTCCATGCCAACCACAGGCACAGATAAAAGCCACGCCTCTTTCAGGGGGACCAGTATGCAGGCCATGAATTCTAAGAGCTGACATTTATAAAGCTTTTACTGAGCATGCTGAAACCTTTTCCACAAGTTCAATGTTGATGAATAGGGCCAAAAGTCAGTTGTGCACAACCTGTGGCCTACAAATGGACACTAATTTCAGTGAGAATGTGGTTTTAAGGTGGCCTAGTTTCCAAACTCTGCTGGAATCAAAGTAGATCTCACCTTTTAGAGGAACAAGTTTAGGCACCATGCCTACTACAAGTACATGATGTCTGACCTACGTCAAGAAGGCGAAAACTATTACAAATAGTACCAATCTTAATCCGGACAAGCCTTTCCTTCCACATTACTTGAGTAAAATGGTTCTATGTATTTGGAGAATTCTATCCGGACATCCCAAAAGAAACACCCTGGTGACATAACTGCATGTATTAGGCAGGTGTCAAAGCACCGAGCGAAAAAATGTGACCATGACGAGTGCACTAAAACGGAATGACTGTTACTGTCGATGCTTTATGGCTCAATGTTAATGTGTGACTATAAAGGAATAGCTGTTGTCTTTTGTTTATTCAAATTGAGACCATGCAGGGTCAAATTGGCATAAAGTCGTAAACTGTCAATTCTGTAATTAATCGTGATTATTTAGGATCTCCATGAAACCACTGCCAATGATCTGAACTCCACTTTTTTGTTTTAGAGTATTGTTTGTATTTAACATTAAAAGCTGAAACGATAGTATTTGCACCCCTATGCCATTTGACAGCTCTTCTCGTGCACGTTCGGTCACAGGAACGCAAGCAACAAAAAAGTTTTAAATCTCTCACATTCATAGAAGCAGAATTGAAAGCAAAACACCGGATCGAACATGCTCCAGACATCTTCATATAACAGAATCAAAACGATCGCGTACCAGATAATCCATGTAATTCCCCGATAGCTTCCCGCTGGTATCTCCCGAAAACAGTCTTGCGTTAAGGTGGCTGTTGAATGACACGCTGGTGTTGATTGAATGCATCCAAAAGCTTCGGTTTACTGGCTTTGGCTTTGGATTCCCCGCCTCTCCGGTGAGAAAAATAACGTGTGAATAGAGCGGTTAGCAGCGTTAGCTTGACACAGTTCCTTTCTGAAAACCTCACGAGCGACTCTGTGGAACAAATAAGCCCTTGGAACGGCGTGTACTGTTTAATACATTGAGCTGGATATCTGTGTGTAAGTATTAGTAAGTTGTAGGAGTTAAAATCGCTCTGGTTCGGATGTGTGAACGTCAACAACAGCGAGTCTGACACGGTGTTTGGGCGGCGTGAGGCGCTATTTGTTCTGTAGCTTGAGAGGCGAGAGAGAGCGTCACGTCTTGGAGCTGACGTCATTGCCACGCGTGAGTTGATTACTGTTTAACTTTTTCTTTTTAAAATGTATTTTGTTTTTCAGAGCGTATAAACGCTTTTAAATTGTTTGAATGTACAATGTACATGTGTGTTTGGGACACAACCTGCTGAATGTTATTGTTGTAGATTTGTGTGCAGGCTTTACGATCATCTGGGTGATCACGTGATAGTGGGGTTTTGTTGCGTCACGTGACAGGGAACTGCCTGGTGTTTTATAGCAGTATTATAGGGACGTCTGCTGGGCGCTAAAGTGTATTGCACTTCAAGTTTTGTGTCCCACACAACCAGGATGTTTTCTGTAGTCTGAGATCATAAACTCACATATGTTTGCGGTGTACGTTATTTACAATTTTATGATATTGCTATTTTCAAGAACATATTTACAATGATAGAATTGCTGGAAAAACAAACACTGCACACGGCGGGTCTCCACATATTTACACATGTAAA
Source organism: Paedocypris carbunculus (assembly GCA_028128575.1). Lineage (NCBI taxonomy): Eukaryota > Metazoa > Chordata > Actinopteri > Cypriniformes > Paedocypris > Paedocypris carbunculus. Next base: position 237,726 of record SOMO01000149.1, read on the forward strand.
CTTTCTATTTGTTTTAGTTCTGTACAAAGATAGAAAACGTGAAAGAGGGTGTAAGAAAGTGACGAGAAAGACAGAGAGAGACAAATTTAGAGACACATTTAGATACAAATACGAGTTTTCTACAGATTTTGGATTTGAACGATTTATATACGTAAATAACGGAAAGCAACAGCTTCAAACGGGCACCAACAGGAAGTGACTCGAAGAAGTTTGTTCTCCTTATCTTAGATCACTTGTCAAGAACACAATAAAGCGTACAGATCGTAACATCAAACTTTTGACTTTCCCTAAATGATTCATGAATCGCGTCAAACAGCGGGAGCGCGCACGCGGACCGGGCTGATCGCTGATTGGCTCCACCCTCGATTCTTCTGTTCTGGACCGCGGAGCTCATTCGGCGGAGGGGCTGCGGGACACAAACCCACATACTTTTCCACCTCCGGTCCGAGTTGCTCTTTAATCTTTCACTTCCCAGATCATTTCTTCAAATGTTATCGACCTGTAAGAGACAAGGCTCGTGTGTTCCAGAACAGACGCGAGCGCGGAGAGAGGCTCGTAACTTTGGAAACTGATCTTATCCACACAACTATGGCGCTCCGAGCGAGAGCTTTGTACGACTTCACCTCCGAGAACCCGGGCGAGATTTCCGTGACGGAGAACGAGGTGCTAAGCTTGTGCAGCGACGAGGTGGTCGATGGCTGGCTGGAGGGCACGAACGGCAGAGGCGAGACGGGACTCTTTCCCGCATCATACGTGGAGATTCTGAAGCCTGACGCATCACTAACGGGTAACGGGACTCCCGCTAGCCAGGACTCGTACTACCCAACTAGTCAGCAGAAGAGGGACACCTCCAACGAATCGACCCCAACTCAACCCGCCTTTTACCAGCATCAACGTCACAGTTTCCAGACGAGCCAGGGCAGCGACGAGGACTGGGACGATGACTGGGAAGACGGCGCACCGGCGGACGAGCTCAGACAATCACCTGAAAAGCGCGGGATTACGCAATATTCCAACGCACATTCCTCGTCTTCACGACGTGGAAGTGCTCAACAATCCAAAAACACAGCGACTGTTGGGAAGAACCTCAACAGGTTTACAACTTTTGTCAAGTCAGGCGGCGAGGCGTTTGTTTTGGGTGAAGCTTCGGGTTTGGTCCGAGATGGAGACAAGATCTTCGTGGTCATGGGTCAGTATGGTCCAGAATGGCAAGAGAACCCCTATCCGTTCATCTGCACTATCGACGACCCAACAAAGCAGACCAAATTCAAAGGCATGAAGAGCTACATGTCTTACGGACTTACGCCTAGTCATACTCAGAGTCAGGTGAACAGAAGATACAAGCACTTTGACTGGCTTTACGCGCGACTGGTGGAAAAGTTTCCTGTCATTTCAGTCCCCCATTTACCTGAGAAACAAGCCACGGGGCGGTTCGAAGAGGACTTCATTTCAAAGAGAAGAAAAGGGTTAATATGGTGGATGAACCACATGACCAGTCATCCTGTTCTATCCAAGTGTGACGTGTTCCAGCACTTCCTCACTTGCAGCAGCAATGATGAAAAAGCGTGGAAGCTAGGCAAGAGAAAAGCTGAGAAGGATGACTTGGTCGGTGCCAGCTTCTTCCTCACCATCTCTCCTCCGGCTTCACCCCTCGATATACAAGAAGTCGAAAGCAGCATAGATCATTTCAAACTCTTCACCAAAAAAATGGACGAAAACCTCATACAGATCAACGTCTCCATCAACGAATTTGCCAGGAAGCAGATAACGGGGTTTAAAAAGGAATACCAGCGTGTGGGACAGGCCTTCAACCTCCTGAGTCAAGCTTTCGAGTTCGACCAACAAGTGTATTCAGCTCCGTTAAACAAGGCCATGGCTTACACTGGGGAAGTCTATGAGACCATTGGGGATTATTTCGCTGAGCAACCTCGACAGGACCTGGATCCAATATCCGACCTTCTAGCGATTTACCAGGGACACCTTGCAAACTTTCCAGACATTATCCATGTTCAGAAAGGTTTGGGGATTTTCTCATGTCGATATTTTATAGCGCCATCTATAAATGCAGGATGTAGGTCAGTAGGCTGCATTTTACGCAGCATGCCATTGGCTTGAAAACACTGTTCCATCTAAACAACCCCACCATATGTCAAGTTAATATTTAAGTGGAATTGTAAAGTTGTTCATAATTACACAAAAACTTGTTGAGCTAAGAGCAGCTAATTCTACACGCTTAGGTTCAAAACATTAACATTTTATGCCTAATAGCAGCAGCAGCTAGCGATGGGCTCTCAGATGGGAATCCGATGACATGTCCTGATTTCTCCCCAGTCCTCGAGACCTTCCAAGGTCTTTCCTAGAGTGACGGATTGATGCCAGTCCCATGTGAATTCCATTGGAAGACGTTTATAGCACATGTATAATAACATTTCAATTCAACTGTTAATCTGAGAATCACTGGATTTGTCAATGTGGATTTTTTCCCCTCACAAAACAACAGAGACCAGTAAAGCTTTGGATAATCCTCAGCTCAGGGCCCCAGCACAGGGGTAGTAAATGCTCACAGGACATTGATTCGGTCGAACTCATAGACGCTATTTAGAAATATTTAATACAGCATCACCCTTTAAATCGCAAGGTCAAATTGGAATCGGAATTAAATTCTGTTTGAATCCCACATTTTGCAGAACGTGCAACATGCAAGATATTTATTTTAATAATTGTATTGGGCATAATTTGGATTATTACAGATTAGAGCCAGCACATTCAACAGGACCTTTTGCAAGCAATGCGACAACTTGCAAGTAATTCAAGATAGCGATCTAAATTAGAGTTAATAAAACCATTGAAACTCACAATTTTGGTGCGTGTACGTTTTTTCGTGTGCTTTAGTGATAGAGTTACAGTAATGACAGATGTTTCAGAAATTGGGTTAAAAAGCACCAACAAATCCATTCACCAAGCCAAAAGAGTCAAGTTTGCAGCTATTTCTCCTTGAAATTCTCTCTCTCAAATTCCAAGGAGAACTGTCGGACATAACTCAGGGGACCTGACACGTCTTAGCTTGCATTCTTGTCCTAAAAATGTGGAGTTTTTAAAGGCCGCATGAGTATTTGCAGATGTGATTGCTCTTGTCATGTTTGGTTAATGTCTCGTTTTCTTCTTCTGGTTGATCTGTCGTCATCCTCTTGGTGTTCTCCAGGCGCCCTCACCAAGGCCAAGGAGAGCCAGAAGCACGGGGAGGAGAAGGATGGCGCAGGTGGAGGCATCAACGAGCGCTGCAACATCATCTCCTGCGCCACGCTCGCCGAGATCCAGCACTTTCACCGCGTGCGTGTGCGAGACTTCAAATCACAGATGCAGCATTTCCTGCAGCAGCAGATCGACTTCTTTCAGAAGATCACAGGCAAGTTGGAGGAAGCCCGGGACATGTATGATAACGCCTAAAGCTTGAAGGCCTGGAACACAGACTTTCTGAACTCAAACAAAACATTTTGAATTATTCACAGCAATACAGGACCTTTAGTGTTGTGCTCGAGTTACACACAGGAAAAAGATGAAAACTAAGCCAGAAGAAAGGACGCTGGTGCTGCATTAGTTTGAAATCTTGTGTAAATTATTTATAATAGCTATGAATAACCTTTATATTCGAAGTTTAATCAATAGTTTCATATATTTTCAATTTAAAGCAAATTTAATTGCCTGTCGGTACCAAGTGACTGTAAACGTGTATTTTTGAAGACATTGGAGTATTTTAATACAGTTATGAAAAGGAATTGTTGGCGTGTTTGAGCATGAAGTGTTTATTGGGTATTCCAATCCTTTCTTGAATGGTTTTTCACCTTTCGTTAACTTTTATCTAATCTGCTCTGAAGGAGAGGCCCATGTCTGTTTTACATTAAGAGCTTGGAAACGAAAGATGAGACCGTTTTTTCAGTCCTGAAGGAGAAGTGCAAAGAAACAATGACCTAGAAAGCCTGCGCTGAACCTTCTTTATCTGGAGGACATTCCAGCCGAGGCAGAAGAGTCGCTAGTTTACCAGAAATGATGGCGATTTAGTGGTAGATTTAAGAAATTTCTTTACGATTATCAATTACGATTTGAAAAAATAATCTTCAATCTAAAACTGCCTCAGGTTTTGCAGGTTTAAATGCTGCATTATTTTTTAATTGCCTAAAGATTCTGGCTAATCAATAATTGAGTATTTTAAGGGACAAGAGACACTGACAATGTGGCGGCAAACTGCGTGACTTAAATGATCGTTACAAACTTGAAGTCATTTTTATTAAAGGTAAGTAGTAAAATAGTAACTGTAAAT
>SOMO01000149.1:242109-254712 GCA_028128575.1 Paedocypris carbunculus
TAATACATACAATCACATTCACACTTACAAACATACATTATAGAATAAAGAATATTCTAAGCAATGCAAGATAAATTGTTTGAAACGGAACAGATGTTTCATTTTAATAGATCACGAAGGGTTACACTTTTTACGGTTTATTTTTCAAGCCATAATTTAGTCAACTTTAACCATCATTTAATTTAACAGCTTTTTAATATTTGCAGTTTTTTTTTTACAATGGCATTATCTCATTACTGCTAGTGATGCTAAATAGATCCCAATATGAACTTCGAGATCCCAGACAGATTATAGAAGCAATTCTCTGTTTAAATAAGCAACACATTCCAGCTGAAGAAGGAATTCCTTTTACAATAATACATTTTAAAATTCAGACATCACTCCATGTGGTCAGAGCATGTCTGCAGCTTGTGAAGCTATAAAAATAAACATAAGGCATTATGGTACAGCATAATGCAACAGAGCGTGGTTTAAGAGGAATAGGATTCAATGTTTATCTTGAATAAACTTGACCAGAATTATTCTGAAGATAATACGGGTAATCAAAAATCAGATGTTTTTTTTCAAGTGACCTTTAAGTCCTTCACGAGTCCAAGTCATGGTGCTGAGCTTTCCGTCTGTCTGTTGACATGAACAAGAAACATATTTTGCAATGCTTTTCATTCTCTCAGTTTTCCATTTAGACGACTCAGTCGAGTGTCTTGGATCATTCAGCTCAGTGTGAGGAACTTTATACGAGACATTAAACTGAACTACATGGTAAAGAAGACATGTTATTTTTATAACTTTTTATAATCTCCACATGTGCCTTGTATTTCTAGTTACTGTAAAATGATTTATTCAAAAAGTGCACATTTCAGTTTTAATATTCAAACTCTGTCTTCTCTTTAAATGCAATACCATTTGCATACAATGACTTATAATCTTTTACATTATATATGATTATATTCACAGTATGATGTTTTCCCAAGTCTGCCTGGAGATACTGATTTTATAAACATTCAATCCGTTATTAATTGGGATTATATGAATTACATTTGGGCTACCAAATTCTGAATAATTACAGTTTTTTATGTTGTACAATATTGTAAATTACAAAGCAATCACTGTGTTTTTAAAGAATTATTGAGATGGAGAAGGTATGGTACAATCTGTGATGATATAAAGTAAGTCTCAAGCACCAATTCAGTGGTTCATTTGGAAGCTTTGTTAAATAAGTTGAGCTAAACCCAGTACTGGCCTTGTTTAAGCGGTGGAGTTGCGGGTGAACTTTGCTGGGTACTTGAGTCCAGAGGACACACAGTGCAAAGCAGAAACGGAGACGTTTGTTCCATGGCTGGATCATGGAACTCGTGTAAAACAGGGCTACCAGGGCAACTTGGAGTGAGTGGGGTGACTATTACTGAAGGAACCGTGAGACTTCTCTCGGGCTGACCCATATATGGTCCTCTGAGTAACATATCTTCACCAAGATTCTCTGTCAAGTCCTGCATCACTACCGAGTTATCCTGCTTTTCCCGACGGTGCCGGAAGACCAGGATGAGTACAACAAGAATGATGATCAGTAGAAGGCAAGCCAGCAGTGGAAGGATGATGAGCAAGGGATCGGAAGCAGGCCTTGGCATAGACTCCACTCTCACTATAGTATTTTTGGGAGGCGGTTCTGGTTTTTCATGCGTGGTGCGGGGCATGTGAGGGAAAACAGATCTACCTTTTGTGTGGTTTCCCCAACGAATTCTTGGCTTCAGCTTTGTGGACGTCCTGTGGGGTCTTAAGGTTGGATCTAGGTACGCAGGGGGATACATTGACGGCATTGCATTGTTTGGTAGCTTGGTTGGGTCTAAATTGATATGCTTTCCCGTAATGGGGTCGTACGGTAGGACCATGAACGTAAACTCACCAACTGCAGGTGGAACATTGTCGGCCTTTAAAACAAACACAAAGGAATCGTCGACTGCTTGAGTTGCAGTGAGGTTGTGTCCATTTAAGACAAGGTTCTCCTCAATGGCCACTCTGCCTTGTTCCACATCCGTAAAAGTAAAGGACTCTATGGACCGAGAGGCTCCACCAAGGTCAAAAGTGGCCCTCACTAGTTTTCCATATCGTGGAGGCTTGCGAATTTCAAAGATGGGGTCGCTAGCGCTAATGGAGGCTAACTCGGTTGCATCCAAGACATCTTTTCTTAGTTTAACTGGCATCCCATCAGGTATCCTAACACGCTCTCGAAGGTGAATCAGTGGTCTGACAGTGATGGTTACTACCTGGTTTGTTATATTACATTGAGCGGTGAAGACAGTCAACTCAAAGCTATCCTGAGAGGAGGAGAAGTTAGTCATGCGGTAGATCACTTTTCCAGTGCGCAGATCCTCCTGCTCAAAGAGTGTCACCGGCTCTTCTAAAATAATAACGTGCCCACAGCATGGTTGAGTGGTGACTAAATACTTAATGGATGCGTTCTTCTCATTGGTCACCGCAGCTAGGTTCTCAAGTCGCAGTCTCACTGTGGTCTGACCTTGCAACAGAGAGAGTCCGGTGTTGTTGACCACACCAATGGTGATATTCTCAACCTCTACACGAAGTAGTTTATACAATGGCCTGTGGAATCCATCAGTGATGCTGAAATAGATGACCCCCGATGAGGATTCTCCTTCTTGCACAAAGTGGACTCTTCCATGATTTATGTCAGCTTGGGTAAAAGTACCCACAGACTTGTTTCGTTGGTCCTGCAAGACCAGGACTCCATTTTTGGGTTTGCTGATCACCGTATAACACAGCTCCTCGGGTGGAGTGTCCTGATCGTCCACGTACAGCTTTCCAGAATCTAAGATCACAGTCTCACCTTTGATGACTTTTAACCGAGGTGATTCCGTCTTAAGGATTGGAGGCTGGTCATTAACAGGAGTCACAGTGATGTTGAATATTTCAGACACTACGTCATCAGGACTCGGAGGTCGCTGAGAAAGCTTGGACTTAGCACTTAGCCACACATCGAAAGTGAAGTTATCACGAGTGGTCTCTGAATCATCATGCACGTAGATAATTCCATGTTTGTGGAGACTAATTTGGGAAATCTTTGGTTGTTCACGTGTCAGGTTTTTTTCTCCTACGACTATTGTGCCATGGTGCGGTAGGGAGGTTATTTCAAACCAAATCTCGTACAAATGACGCTCGGTTTTGTCTAATTTTTCCATAAGATTGGAGGCATCCAGCTTTGATTTGTCAATGACGACACTGCTACCCTCGGATACAACAGCACCTTGGTAAGGAAGACAACACAAGTAGATGTTAAAGAACTTACTGTCTTCTGTGTATTTTATTAAAGATGTGTCGTTGATAAAATTACACCTGTATTTGTATGAAGAGCACTTCTGTGTTCCGGGTCAGTGTTTTCATAGGAAATATGGATGTTAAATGTCTGAGCTTGGAGAGATGCTGGTGGGCAAGATGCCGTGAAGGTGAAGGAATCGGTTTCAGACCATGAGACTTGCTCCGTCTGTACGTACAGAACTGCACCATCGTTCACCTAAAAACACAGTCCAATTAATCACTTTTATATAACTTGAATAGTGAAATTGAATTCTCTATTCATTTGTCATGTGAATACAAATATCATTCACTATAGTTAAATATCTTTACTTGAATTTATTACAAGTACAGTCAATCACACGTGGATTGTGATTGGATAAAAGCCACGTAGACCTACTTTCACCAACAACACGAGCTTCTTTACCATGTTTTGTGTGAAAGTAGAGATTTCTTGTGTGGAATTCTCTGCTTGTTTCCACATCAGCTTGCCAAGACTAGGGGGAGTGGCGACGGTGTAGATGATGGTGCGATTTCCATCAATATCGTCATAGTCATTTGTTGTTGTCAGCAGGTCTTGCTCGGAAATTTGATTTGATGATCCTGCAACAGGTTACCACGAGGTTTGAATCCATTACTGTTAGCTTTTACCCCAAAGGCTTGCGTTTTAGTTCTCTGCTAGGCAAAAAAAAAGTTTTATCCAACCTGGGAATACTCTTAATTCTTGGTTCCTCTCTAAACTGATGACCAGATGTTTGGCTGTAACACTGAAAAAATGTCTTGAAGCAAAGTTCACGCCATCGTTTACTTGGAAGTGGAATCCTCCAGACAATGCACCTGTTGCAAAATAAACTCACTTTAGGTTCCTGAGTATTATTTGATAGCCTAATTATCAATGAAGGATGAACTTTACTTAAAACTCACCACTGTGTATAAAAACCAACAGGAAGCGATTGATATGATCCTGAGTGAAGTTCAGAACAGGTCTGGATGGGGAACTCTTCAGAGCCAAGTGACCATTACTTGGAGGAGTGATGATGAACTCAATGCTCTGTGGAGGAGAATCTGTATCCTCAGCACATAGATCTTCCCTTGATATCTGAGTCACAGAACCTTCCCACACCTTAACAAAAAACATCTTCAAGTCACTATCAGGGACATTGGTAAAACTAGGTGTGCAAAACAGATCAACCATTACAATTTTACTTCTCTTGCAGTGTTCAAAGCTTTTTTAAATAGTCATTAATAAAACGTGTGTGAATAAAGGCAATAGATAACACGTGAGTGTGGAAATTATTTCCTTGACACTTTTCAAAAAGCTTTTTTTAAGCGTAAAATAATAATAATTTTAAAATTGTTTTGCAACTGCAGAAAACAATCTCACTTTGAGAATCCGGTTGACAGTAACAACGGGAGGTTCGTCATTAATTGGTGTGATGTTGATATACACAACAATAGGAAGGCTTTGCTTTCGTATATCCGTTTCATTGGCCACCAGAGTAAAATTATCCGCCAAAGTTTCACTTCCATCATGGACATAAAATATAAATCCCTGTTCAGCCTGTGGAAGAAGATATACATTTATTATATCGGTGGGATATACCTAAAACAAAAGTGGAAACAAAGTCTTCTTGTACTCACTTGAACTCTAGTGAAGGATGGAATCGGAACGCCAGGAATTCTTGAATGTTCAATTCGACCATGATAAGGCCCTTCAGTTACAAGAAAGAAGATCTGGAGTTGATGAAAGTGTTTGCTGTCAACTTTGATGATATCCTGAGTGAGAGCTTTAGAAGAACCTTCAATCAGAGTCATATTAGAAATCTCCAACGGGATGTGCAGAGGAATAATATCCACTGTGACAATGAGATGTATTGTTAGGATGTTGTTGGTCACATCTAGGGAAAAGGAGTCATGAGTGTATCCGTGTTCTGTTTGGACATACTGCACATGACCTTCATTGATGTCACTCTGTGAGAAGCTGAGGATGGGACTGTTTTGAGTTCCCCTATAGTGATCTTCGTCTTTTATGGACATCCGCAGAAAGCCAAAACCAGGAGCCGTCTTCACGGAATACAAAATCTCAGAAGGTGGGCTGTCCTCGTGAATCACCTACAACAAACCAAGTCCTTTACAAAGAAAGAATTATCTTGGCATAAAGATATTTTACAAAACTTACCTGAAGGTCCTTTTTGTTGATTTTGACAGGCTTTCCCTCCTCCACCAAAATGGGATTATTGTGGTTGACTGTTGGGGGGCGTTGATGACTTTTAAGATATACTTTAATTCTCACACTGGCATCCAGTTGATGACCTTTGACTTTACAGGTCAGGTTAAAAAGATCTTCTTGTGTTTCACTGTCGTCGTGACGATACCTTATGCATCCCGTCTTCAAGTCTTGTTGAGTGAAAGAATTGACACCAATGCCATTACAATCCAGAAACCCATGATTTGGTGGTAGAAACATATTGAAAACAATTTCTTCATCATGACGAACATCCATGTTAGTGGTCACACTTAAATTGTCTAACTTTAAAATAGCAGCGTGGCCTTTCTGGACTAGCAGACCGGTGTTGTTTGCCACTTTTATATACGGATCCTGGGCGGACACCTCAAACACCGTTGAAGTGTAATGCTTACCATCAGACACGAAGAGGACAAAGTGTCCAAAACTTTCTCCGTTGTGAACAAACAGGACTCTTCTTTCTTCTAAGTCCCTCTGGTGGAATTGGTAAAGCTGGTGTGTGGTATCGTTAACCAGGACTAGATCACCGATGGGAATTTTGCGCCTAGTATAAAGCAGATCTTTATCATCAAAGTCTGTGTCGGAATCGTGGTAGCACAAGTCTTCTAGAGTAACTAGTCTCTGACTGTCTCGAACCACATGGAAAACCTTATCAACAACTCGCACAGGCTTCTCATCATTTATCAACTGGATGGAAATATTGAATGTTCCTTTATTGCCAGTATTTCTGCTTTTCTGGGAGCTGACCGAGGCCACAAAGCTAAATTCATCACGAGTGGTTTCACTGTCATCATGGACATATAAAATAACTTCATCTTTGATGTCCTGATTGGTGAATTCTGTTATGTTGTCATTTGAGATGGAGGAGTTTGAGGCATTTATTTTCTTCAGCTTTCCGTGTTTTGGGCTGCTGGTGAGAGTGTAGAGGACTTCTTCAGAACTAGGTGTTTCTGAGAAGAGCATGGACTTGGTTATGATTTGACTCTGTCCTTCCAGAAGAGAAAGCCCGTGATTTTGTAGGACTATGTAATGGATGTCTGCTCTGATATAAATTCTGAACTCATGTATCCCCGACATAGCAAATTTTGAAAAGACTTGAAAGTGAAACATGTCCCTTGCATCTTCATGTGCTCTTTCATTGAGCTCATAATGCAACTTATGATTGATGATGTCTTTCTGACTGAAAGTACCATTCCTTTTCATAACCTTTCCCTCAAGGAAGAGATTTCCTTTCCTTGGCAGTGTGAGCAAACGAATGTGCAGTTCACTCTCCTGCAGTCTTACACCCTTGGTGACAACATGAAGTTCCTGAGGTGTCAATGTGACTTTGCGATCACCGTCAATCTCCATTTTATTTCTGGTGATTTTGTACCGTATCCAGCGCACTCTGATCAAGAACATCACCTCATCAGTTATTGAAGGCCCGACAGTGACTTTGCATTTGAAAGAGTCGGTGACATTACTGTGCTGAGTCCCATGAAAGGTGTTGTGATACCTAAGGCGTTCCTTTTCCAGACTTTTCTGTGTAAATGTGCTGGTTTGCCTCCACTGTCCACTTGAATGCAGCTTTTGCAGCTCACCATAACTTGGTGGAACCATGACATCATATCGAATGTCCACAGTTTGCTTCGGGACATTGACTTCGACAGCCAGATGTTTGTTATTAATGTGAGTAGATCCACCTTGGGTTACATCTACTCCAGTATTGTTAGCAACCTTGTGCTCCAGAGGAACAGCCAAGATCCTAAACACAACCGTGTTGCTTACTTTGTCCCCATCAGTCACTCTGATAGCCATTCTGGAATTCTTGATCCCATTATGAACAAAATAGACTTTTCCTCGCTCCAGATCACTCAGGGAAAATGAGGTCACTGCTTGGTCCGGGTGCTCCTCGTTCTCCAGGAAGCCAGATTCAGCATTCAGGTTGCCAAGCACAGAGAAGATCAAATCGGTAGATTTGGTGTCAGGGTCAATCACACGGAGGATGTTGGTGTTCAGACGACGTTTTGAGTTCTCTGCAAGAAGAAAGAGACTTCCTTCTGGGAGGCTAAGCTCTGGAGCGTCGTTGACTGGTGTGATGCTGATGTTAAACGTGTGCAAGCGGTTAGCTTTGAGATAACTTGGCACTTCTTTTTTACTTGTTGTGAAAATGGAAAAAATGAAAAAGTCAAGTAGGTCTTCAGATCCTCCATGAAGGTACATGATTCTACCATTCCAGAGATCTACAATACTGAACGTGTTCTCTCCCAGATCAGGGTCAACATCCAATCTGATTTCCCCATGAACGGGTTGCTCCTCAATGTGGAACATAATCTCCGAATGATGGAGTCCAAGCTTTTGGAAATCTAGGTTCACCCTTATGTGTTTAGTCTCCAGTGGTGCTCGTCCACCTTCCAGAACTTCCAAGTCCGTAAGCAAAAGAAAGTTCCTCTTGTCCAGCTCGGTGAGATTTGTGGACTTTTCGGAATAAGCTGTAATGATTGACTGACTGGTGGCACTGGATCGAAGCTGTGCTCTCGGCTCACAGCCTACCGAAATATCCTTGGTCACTAAAGCTTTTGGAAGACCCATTTTTTGGTAATTGACTCGCAAGTTGCGAAAACAGCCTTTAAATGAACCTCCTCCGACTCCCTTTCCAAGCATGGGGAGCAATCCATTCTTACGGACGTCTCTATAAGTCTTGGCATCCACACCACCTAGGTACAGCGGTCCAGTTAGTCGTAACGCACTGGTATTCATCTCCAAGCTAGAATTGTGCATTTCCAACCCCACAGTAAACTGAAGATTTGCAGGAGACAAATACAGGCGCAAAATGTGCCACATCCCATCATTGATGGCCATTATGGAACGCAACACTGTCTTACTTGCGCCTATTCTGACAACAGCTACAAGTTGACCTTTTTGTATTTCCATGGCAACATAGTCACCATGGCCTGCAGAGCTGTATAAAAGAATGCCATCTGGATTTACTGCGTACAGCTCGCATTCAAACACACCCTCCTGTGGTACGTCCCACGTGGGAAAAGCCATGTATGCTTTCGAGCTGAAAAAACTCATTGAGTCATTGACTGTGGCTGAAAACTGTGGACTGCAGCCAAGCGACACCTCATGAATGGTTTTGTATCCAGAATAGGGTCTAAGAGAGGAGAGAAGGTTATGCTCATTGAATAGAACCTCGTCCATACAACCCCGAAAGCCATGAGATGTTTCGTCTCGCGAAAGGTACGACTTGTTCAGATCTCCTGCGCCGCCAACGAAGAGGCCGTCTTGGACGTTCAGCTCAAAATCAGGTCCTGGCATTCTCGCTGCGCTTAGAGAGTTCTTGTCCACTGTCAGCGTGATGTTGTCGACGTTTTGTTGAAGTTCCACTACATGCCAGGTCAGGTCGTTCAAAGACAAACCCTTCTCTGAACGAAAACTGCGCTCTCCGGATCCAAGCTCAATCCGCACCTGAAATGCACAGAAGGGGATTATGTTATGTTACGCTGTTGAAAATTTATTTGGGGGCTGATATGAAGGTTTTTTAAGTGATTATGACAGGCAAGACTAACAGCATCACTTTTAGAGGCACAGTGTTTGGATTTTTTGACAGGAGAAGACTTGTCAGCACAGAGATGCAAGTGGAGGCAAAGATCATTAACACATTTTTTCCCCTAGTCGGACGCCACAGGAAATCGCTCACTCTTTGGTTTCGCCTGTGGATGTTGTCAGTGTGGTAGACATGAATAATGAAAATGTAATGCTTGTAACCAAACATGCAATTTTCATACATTTGTGTAGCTGCCATGTGTTAATGATAAAATGTTTTTTTTTTTTAAGTTATTAGTGTTTGTCAAAATGTTACTTTGCTTTACTTTGAGGCATTTAGCAGATGCATTTAGTCTGATCGAGCTACGAGAATTGATTGATTAATAATTTATTTTACAACCAATAAATCTATAATACAATGAAGCCAAAAGAATCAGTTTTAATATTACCTGTACTCTCCCCGAATGCAGCCCCACCCACAGAAAGTCAGTCTCGCCAGCTGCCAGGAAGAGAAGTCCATTGGCAGCTGAAGTCCGGAACCGGACATGGAGAGACGTCTGACTTGAAAACTCCACTCTTTTGAAATGCACAAATCCATCCCCATAAAAAGAAGCTGTGAATTGATCAAAAAAAAAAATCATGTTTTTAATATTAAATGCAGATTTAAATAAAAGACAACTTCATTGTCAGGAATAAAAATTATTATTGACAAAAATACAAAACGAATAAAAAACAAATACACTATGAAATGTGTTAAAAATAGAACAGACTTTACACAAGACCTTTATGAAAATAAAGCCAAACATTCAGTGTCCGTTTCAATGACATGCTGCTTCTGTCCTGTAATTGTCCTTAACTTTGTGTCAGCCACTACTAAACCGAGGCCTGGAGCGATTTCAGCGAAGAGCTGTTGGGTTTGCAGCCTTTTAGTGCTTTATCAGAATTCAATGAACGCATTTTATGTTCTGAACACTTTTTAAGAGCCCAACTGGGCTTTTCTAGAGCACTGTGTCAGGAGAGTCAATAACCAGCCAAGCTCTCACATGGTCTGCAGCGCATGTTGCGTAACAGATGGCTTTCACATTTAGTTATTTTTTAAAAAATCTCTCACTAAATATATAAAATTAAAGTAAATTAAGCGTGCAATTTGTCACAACTTTGCAGTAATTTTACATGAAACAATATCATTTTTGTATCCATATACTGCATTTTGAAAGTATTTAATTGGTCTTGACAACTATTTACAAGGCATATCACTTCCATCCACGATGTAAACAAAATAAACATGGACAGTTATTAAATAGGTCCTTACATATAATCCCTTAATCCCATTGTGATAATCCCTCTTCTGACAAGTGACTTTGTTCATTGGGATATTAATTTCTATACTCGTCAGTTTGAAAACGTGTTGATCATTGTCTTTCATGCATTTGAAATATAGTTTCTCGTATAATTACTCAACACGTTACTCTTTAAAATGCGGCAATGCCTGTACAACATGTAACGCAGTTATGACAAGATGGTTTTAAATGGCTGTTACTCCAGTCTCCCAGTTATCTCGATATATAACAATATAATATAGTGATATATAAAGTTACTATAACTGTGTGCAGAAACTCACCTCCGAAAGCTCGTCCGCCAGTCAAACACAACACAATCACGCTCCACACAAACGTCCCGGTGGATATACCAAACCACATATTTCATTGTATTTTAGCTGCATTTAAGACGTATTTCCACCATTGTTGCCAAAGGTACGTCCATTGTGCGTCCTGAATTCTTTATCTTGACTTTCTATAAATCACTACCTGCGAGACTATTGCATGACTACGTCACCGGCGCATGCTGGTCCGTCACGCCCCTCATGCATATTCATGAGACCATACTACACACGTGACAGAGACAAAACTCAAATATAACATATCGTCATTGATTTGGTGAAAACAGACGTGTCAAAAACAGTGATAAGATCTGCTTTTTATGTTACATTACATTTGTTTTAATCACACTTGAAGTTACATCTAAATGCTAAATGATTAGCTAGCTATTTTATTACATCTCAGTATAACTCATTTGTAATAGCAATTTATTCAAATATTTTGTGCGCTTAAAGTACAGTACAAAATACGTACATCGCACGTTCTTGCATTTAAAACGAACACACCCATTCTTACCACACGAGGGCGATATTTCACAGCAAAAGCGTGAAGAGCAAGCGAGCTAGATTCGTTTGAACCTAGTGTCATAAATGTGAATTATTTGAGATGTATTAATACTTATTAAATAGTAAAACACTGTAACCTGTCACTTGATTTCTCTGCCGTGTTTGCAGTTGTTTTCTCAGGATCTATCTATTTATTAATTAACATGACTTTCTTCTAAATCCTGAAAAATATAGCCAAGGTCCAATTTCTCTCCCAAATCNAAAAAAATATATATAAATACACATATAAACCAACAACTGCTAAAATATGATTGGGTGGAAAGAAATGGGCCGTAATATAAGATTTATAGCAAGTGGTCTACTACAACATATTACCCACCCAGAAACGGTTGTGTAACAAAAATGTGGAGCCAAAAAAAAGCCCTGGAGAACCAAATATGGCTCTGAAACTGAAGCAAAACACACAACTTTTGATTTGACAGATGATCGTCGACCCAACAAACCCTCTTAATTATTCCAATATGCAGTGGATGGGAAAATCTGTGTTGGATGGGTTGCATGAATTCTTCAATTCGTGGATGGAGGTGTGGGCTGAAACGGGGTTGCATAACCACTTTTTTTCCATGCGCTGACTGCCGTGAGACTGGCTGTGTGCGAGAGCTCCATTATATGATGCTTTTCTGGTAGGATTGTGCAATAGCCCGATTGAATCCAGACTGGAAAGTCTCCTGTTGCCTCTCATTCTGCTTTCTATCAAAGTAGGATTTGAACTCTCTGTCTGAAGAAAGTAGAGATCTAGTTGAATAAAGCTAAGGGCAGCGTGCAATTTGTCCGAGTTGGCATCCCACTAAAAGAAAATAAAGATAAAAAAAAAAAAAANTCGTTCAGCAGCACAACGAGACGGACTCGGTCTTGTTTTACATTAGAGATGAATGTATATCTGCCAAACTGAAACAGAAACCACTGCAAAAACGGGTTTCAATTGAGAATGATTAGTGGTTACGCTTTAAATGTCACTTTATATTTGATAATATAGTCAGTTTAAACCAGAATGTGTGCTTTCGGCAAGACACTTAATACAACTTTTAAATGTAATTTTGGCTTTAATTTAATTTGACTTTAATTGACGCTGCTGTCAGTGAACATGAAATGCGAAACTACGTGTTTTTCTGCACGCGCCACAACTAGTAAATCCGGTATAAACAGTACTGATTTTTTTTAAGCATAAAAATATGAACGAATGACAATACCGTTGGTATGGTATAAAAGTGTCTGGTCATCCAGCCAACCTTTTCGCATCTCCTCTTCACCATAGTTCTAAAAAGCCCGGTGTCTATTCTCTGAATCTCTAGGACTCTGACGT
>SOMO01000149.1:289598-299905 GCA_028128575.1 Paedocypris carbunculus
TTTAAAAGATATTTAGAGATATTTATAATCTGTCAACTTTCAATTTTGTTCAAATAATAAACTTGACGCTCAGACATTGAGATGCTTGAAAAAGAAACTCTAACATGCTTGATGCAATCACAAATTAAAAACGGTTATAATTGGAATAGAGTTTGACGATAAACAAGCTGTTGTTCTCATCCAAAATCTTAGGTAGATGTCGAAGTCTCTCCATTTTTTAATTGGCATTTTGCTGCCAGCCATTTGCGAGCGGTCCAAGAGTAGTGTCTGTTTACTGCAAACAATGTTGGTAATTACTGATTCCGAGCCAATCAAGCACCCCGCTCTCTTTAGAAACGCAAATGCGCGCGAGGCTGATTGCGCGCGAGACGTTCGGCCCCTCGGCACGCGCTGCCAGACAAGCACCTGCTGCTGGAGCGCCACAGCGGCTTCGCAATCAAACGGTTTTGTGGTTTGCAAAACGACTTTTTTGCCTCCGAGTGTCGGATTAAAGACCACAGGGACGTTTTCTTCTATGTGGAGCTTGTAATTAAATATGTGTGAAGTCCAGAAGGAAACATGAAACTACAAAGCCAGGGATACCGATGCTAGCTTCCGTTGGGAGGTAAACAGAATAAAAATGTCAAGTAAGAAAGTGAAAGTCCTAGATGGAATGGTTGCCGTGTGACTGATGGACACGCATCATCAGTTGAATAAATTTATGGAGTTGAATGAATTAATCTATCTATCCATCCATCCATCCATCTATCTATGTTTGTTTATTCATCTATCATCCATCCATCCGTCCGTCTGGGACAGCTCCATATCATTAGATCTTTATCTGAGACCAGCTTGTATTTACAGCTCAAGCTTATTTACAGTTTGTATTTACAAAGTTGGTTTCTTGTGGGTATTTTTTTGGCTGCAAAATTGTCTGTTGCCATATTGACAAGGATTGAATGTTATGGACCAGAGCAGAACTTGTTTGAAGAAATGTTTTCATTTTATAAAAGAAAGTAATTCTCTACATTTCGACAAGTTGGTGTGGAAAAGCAGATGACACATGAAAGCAACAGAATATTTTCTATTCTATTCTTAGAGGATTGTTGAAATCAGTATTCATATTGTGATTAAGAAAAAAAGACATTACAAAAAAGCCTGTGTCCAACCAAACCTGCAAAAGGCATCGTTAAAGAGAAAAGTGAGAGTTGTCGTGGGAACGTTGGGTGGTAAAACACTCACTTGGGAATCGGAACCCTGATGATGGAGCCGTCCACCTCCGGGTTGAGTCCCATGCTGCTCTCTCGCAAGGCACGAGTAACGGCTGCTGTGGCCTGAGGACACATCACACAAACACACACATCAGCTATAATTACAGCCAGCTGGGTTTGCGGAACCTGCTGGAAACCTTCGCACACCCTTTGCGTCTTTCCAGCCCTCATATGTCACTACGCCGCCCCCTTTCAGGCCAGCAAAGTACCCTGACCCCTGCTCCTTTGATCCAGGAGGAGCTGGGCAGCATCTCCCTATGATGGAGCTCCAGAGAAACACAGAGGTGGAGTGTGTGGCGGAGGAAGTGCCGCGGGCCACTGTCAGCAGAGCATCCCCTGGGACGGAGCTGAGAGGTTGCAGTGCAGGGCATCGGCCCCCCGTGACCCCGTGTTGGGGGGTTCGGCCTGTTCACCCCATCACCTATTAGGGCTCTGGTGGCAGGACTAGCCTTAGATTACACTCTGAACTTGCGAGAGTTTGTCTGGGACATGCATCACTGGGCTGCTTTCATGGATTAAGACTTTGAACTTGAATACTAAAATGACGCTTACACACCGATGACACGACATAATATACATTACAACACCGTATAATTATTGCTTAGAAACTAAGCAAACACCAATTTCTAGTGTTTTCTAATTCACTAATTTTGTTGTAACCCTGTAATACAATGACAATAAAGACATTCTATTCTTAATAATTTATATGAACTATATAAAGGATATAAGTAATGTTTATAAACATTGCATTTATATTGCACACATTTTAGAAATAAGATTTTTGTTATATGGCTATAAAACTAATTTTACTTGCACAAACGTTTTATATTATATGATACAGCATATAACGTCACATTATATAATAAGTACTGTATGTTTTATTAGTTTTACTTAAAATGACAGTAAATGCTACTTAAACAAAGGTTTGTGCAAAAAATGGCCTTTGAACTAGGATTTTAATATGTGAATTTTCGGAGCTGTTATTTTTAGTGTACAATATGTCAGAGAAGATTAATATTAGTTGACTGCTGCTGATAATAAAATATTGTTATTTTTCTGGGAACTAATTTTTTTGCTTAACCTGTTTTAAACAAAGCCTGGGAAACTAATTAACCCACACAGAAAAAAACCCCCCACAACATACAAACTAGAAGTGACACAGAAATAGAGCAAAATCTAATGACTGTCTGCAGCACGACTCACGAAGGTCCTGGTGTTTCTCAAAGAACTATTCAAGAACGGCTGGAAAACAACAGACGTGTCTGTCAAATGAGCAGGAAGAATTGTGACGCTGTTTGCTTTCACGCTGATATGATATTCCCGTGTAATACTTTGACTTGGCTTGAGAGAGATGCTTCTTTAAAAAATAATAATATTCAAAAAGATTCTGAAAAATATAAATCACCTTTTACGTGTTCATGCAACTGATGTATGTTTCATTTGGGGACGAAAAAGGCCAAACAATTCAACAAATAATGTAGAAAAATAGTTTTTGCAACAAAAGACAGAAAGAAAAAATGATAAAAGGTTAATGGTAAAGGAAACCAGAGCCTTTGGTATTACGTGGATAAAGGCCAGTAAGGGAGAACATTAATCTCATTAGGTTTATCTGAAGACCAGGCAGAAAAGCCGTCGTGAATATCTGCAGGAACAGCGGTGGGAAGTAGAGTAGAAAAATAAACATAAAAAACCCACCAAACCAAGAGAGATATCACACGTTACCTAAGGTCTATGTTCTGGGGGGCATGTTGCGGTCATTTCCTGGTACTGACAGGAAACCATAGACTGTTGGCCTACAATTCAATCGCTCTACAAGAACAAAGAGTTTCTCCCAACGATCCATCTATTCCTCTGAAACCAAGCTGGAAAAAGTCCATCACACTCAGGTTTCAATCAGAAAAAAGACGGAGTTTTGGTCTATGTGTGTGCGTGCACTAAACTGAGAATGCAAACGCCTGGATGAAGGAAATTCTGCGGGATTATTAGTATCGCAGTATGATTCCATACCTCTGGGAAGCCGGTCATGTTGATCAGAAGCTGCTGTGGAGACTTCATGGATACCTGACCCAGCTGGTTGAGGGGAAACTTGCCATCATTTGTAGAAACAGTAATGTGGTCCAGGGCACCTGAATGCAGAAAGACAAAGTTTGGTTATACAAAGTCGCACATGACATCTTTTATCAACTACTATATGCTGTATTCACAATATTAAAACAACATCATGCTTGGGAATCAAACTTACACATTTGTCTTGCAAATACCATACTCTTAATATTTCTGTATCAAGTCACAGAAAATGGCTGTTATTAGAGAAAAAAAGAATAATATAGAAATGAAATTAAAACAAATAAAAGAAAATAAAAGAAAAAAAATCGGTGTCTCAAAGCAGATATACAAAAGCTATTTTCTTATTCATCGTATTACTATACAATCAGAAACAAGTATATTTTTAACCTCTCAGTTGCTCACTTAATTGGACATTTGAAATCAAAGAAATAAAAAGTCAGTAGAAATGCAAAAAAAAAAAGCTGACATTTTTCATTTAATTTCTTAATTGCTATTTATAAGACAAAAACCCACAAGAATCAGTGTCTGGAGGCTTCTTCTGCAAGATGTAATCCAAATGCTTATGAAGCAATATCAGAAAGCATTTTTGTGGAAAAGTAATACTGTAGTTATCATATTTGCATTATTGTGCTTGGAAAAACTGTGCCTATTCGTCTGGTTTTTGAAGT
Source organism: Paedocypris carbunculus (assembly GCA_028128575.1). Classification (NCBI taxonomy): domain Eukaryota; kingdom Metazoa; phylum Chordata; class Actinopteri; order Cypriniformes; genus Paedocypris; species Paedocypris carbunculus. Next base: position 293,584 of record SOMO01000149.1, read on the forward strand.
CAATTTGTCAGCGTTCTATATCTTTCAATCAACCTTTGAAAGTCAGTAAGTGAAAGTTTGTCAATATGGCCACTAGGGGCCTTATCAAAATTGTGCTCTGCATTTAACCATCCAGTGAAGTGACACACAAACCTGGAGCAGTCTCCTCATTCTCCTCAAAGATGCAATTCCTTCTCATTCTTTCCTTTGTAATTCCATTCTCCCAGACAGAAAAGCGGAGCATTTCACCTGCATGGCTCTTTCCCACATCTGCCTTACCTCATACTACAACGTTTCCTTCTCCCACTCCGTGTCCTCTGCTTTACCCTTCATTATTCCACACATCTCCAACACTGGAAAACAGCTGAGTTCTGCACTTTGATCATAGACAATACAGAGAACCTGCATCTGTCCCTTTCTTCAAAGAAAACACTTGAGAGCTTTGAAATATCATGAAAGTATGAACGTTACAGCTTGTGCAACAATAACAATGTCAAAAACTACAGTAACAACTTTTTGCTAATTATTTTAACAAAACCATGTTGTCAAGAGCAAATTCTAGAAACTCCAAGCATCCACATCTGCAAATGCTTTGACAGAAACATGGATAATGCTCATGTATTGCCATGTCCACCGCTAAAATACCCTGAAGATCAACGAGGAAGCCATTAGCCAAATAAGATCTTCCTGGTTGTGGTAGCACCTGCTACCCTTTTGAAGAAGCCGAGATCTTTGTTTAAAGCATAAAAAGCAGCAAAAATATCATGAGTTTGACCTTCGGCTGATATGTTCGGGGGAAGAGAATTGTCAACCAAAGGATTCATCTAGATCTAGAAAAACAGGGCAAACTAGAGCAGAATTCCAAGCACAGGCAGTCAGGTCTACCCAGACGACAAGACGTAATCCTGCAGACAATCGATCACTAAATGAATCCCTCCTTACAAACCTCTTGCCTTCGCCAAAAGCCTATCCATTATGGTTCTAAACTTAATAGAAAAGATTTTCTGACTTCGTGAGAGAAGGGAGGAACGGGTGAGAACTGTATCTGGGAGTGAGTGGGAACACCACGGACTCTGAACATCAGTAACCACAAATCCCTAATGGCCAACCATTCGGTCTTTAGTGACTGGGCTGGAGGGAACAGAGTTGATCTGGTTGCATGCAAGAAAATGGAACCATAATGAGGGAAAGGTCTTTACCTTTCAGCTCAAATGTGTGCAATGGTGGACATCTGCCCGTTAAACGTCAAGGATCAGTGAGAGCCATTATAGTGATGAAGATGCTCCATCAGCTGAAGGAGAAATCATCACTAAAAGAGCAATTGAGTAATTCAACTGTCCATATTAAAGTTCACTATTAGTATAGCTCTACAAAAATCTACACTACATTTGTCTTTCCATGTGGCTGATCTATTTATACGTATTAGATTTACACATTTAATTTATTATTTGATTTATTTAATTTTATTTCAAGCATGTATACATAAAAACACAACAACATGACATTAAACATAGTAGTGATAATAATGGTAATTTCATAAAAAACTATATATATATATATATTTATATATATATACTGTATATTATAAAAGGGCCATTGACAGAAGGGATGCAGCCATTTTCTTGTAATTGAGTAAGAACCAATGTCGCTAATCACATCAACAAATAATATTATAAAACAAACTATTTTTAGACAGAAAATGTCATGAACCTTTTAGAACAACACTGAGCATTAAAACAATCCCCAGACAGCAACAACACCCAGAAAGCCAAATCAAAATATTTCTATGACAAGAAAGAAATAAAATTTCGTAATATTTAATTCTTCTAAGATCATCTAGTTTGCCTACAGTTGTTAGTTGCCTACACTTTTCTAAATTGAACCAGCAAGACATTGAGGAAATTGTGAGCCACGAGACTCAGTGAGGTCAGCCCTGACTTGAACCTTGACACAAACTTCATTCTTTGGAGGGTGCAGAAGCAGAACTGTCAGTGTCTGTCTAGTTTCCAACCTGGTGATGTGCGGATACTCAGGTTGCGGCTGAAATCATCCTTTAGCGTCATCAGAACGGCAGCCATGTCGTTCTTCAATTCTTCAAGACTGATGATATCTTCTACCAGTGCAGCATTGATGTTCACCTTAGCTGTTTGGCCTTTTGCCTTTGCTACTATAAAAAAAAATTACAGGAACATTATTGTTTTCATCAGCTTGGCTTCAAAAGAAGGAAGAGATGGAACTGAAAGACCAGCATGCTGGCTGACTGTCTAGAAAATTACAAATGAAAGCAGATTTGGAAAAAGGGAATTTCTTATTCTTTTATATGGGCTTGAAACCCACTTGAGTGAAACTAAGCAAACATAGCTGTAGGAAACAAATGCTGTAGCCACTCCACCCCTATGCTGATAGTTCTTTGTTGTGGCTCTGTGAAGAAGAAGTGGCTGTGGTGCTCCACTCACCTTTACTCTTCTTTGTTGCGTAATGGCAGGCGTAATTCGGCAAAGCCACAAGACTCACTTGAGGTGGCGAGTGGACTCTTAAAGACGACAGCAGTGGAGTTCTCGCCACAGAAGGCATGAATCTAAACAATGGACGAAGAACGATGAAATGTCTCAATGCCATGGCTGTAGCCTGTAAAACACAAAGAAAGGCTTGATTAAACAACCATGAATTTGGTGAACCTTGAGATTTTCAAAAAAGTAAAGATTTAAATCCATAGGGAAAGAAGTACTTGCTGCCATCTATTAATATTTCCACCAGGTGGCGTGGTGCAAATTTAAAAATCACCAAGGATGTCCAAAGCACAATTTCTCTAAAATCATCTAAAACCTACAAAAAACAACAACAGCTGAATAAATCAAATAAAAAATTTAGAAATGTAGTCATAAACAAAATGACTTTCAATAAAAAAAGATTGGTGTAATATATGTGTTAGAGGAAATCAGGAAGACAAATTAAAGACATCAAAATTTTTAAAGAACTGTGAGAAAATATTGTTTTGCAAAATACTGTTGATGCAAATAATTGTTTGCTAAATACCTTGGAGGTGGTAAAAATAGTTATCATGCAATTTTTTTTTATGTCATAAGTTAAAAAGGCTTGTCATTTTATTTTTAATTCTTCAGTTAAGTTTACAAGGAGGAAACAGCAAACCTGCTTGGGTTAAAAAAAAAAAAAGCTCTTCTCTGCCAGCCACAAACACTTTGGGAAATCCGGCGCATTTATTCCACAAACTCTGAGTTCAACACTCGGCTTCTGAATCCTGGGGGCTCTCACAGCCCATTAAGGACATTTCTTAATCGAAGACACCCGACTCAATTCCTCAGGCCAATGGCTGAGGCTCCAAGTGGACCGTGATCTAGAAATCCCTGTTGATTGTGGACTGTACCAACAGCAGTGCAGGTGGCTCGTGGGCTGTGTGCACCTCCGTCATTGCTTCTTTTGTTGTGTCTAGCTCCAGGTATCTTTCTAGTCAAAATACAGACCCAATAGACAGCAATTGAAACAAGTTGGCTGGTGTGTTTTAACAGTTGGTGTGATAAAGATAAAACCCAAAGGACACGGGTCTAATAGCAGCCACTGCTGCGTTTCACCCAAACACACACACCGCGATTTTTATCAGCTCTTCACCAGGTTCAATGGAAGCAGCAGCTGCTATAGTTGGAAGCAGATCAGAAAAACAAAAGCTTGACTTTCTTGTCGTCTTTTGGAGACAGGAGTTGTACAGCTCGGCTGTTTTGGTCCGTAGGGTGTGGATGGAGACGAGGTGATGGTGTTTTTAGAGGGGAAGCGGAGCAGAAAAGCAGTTGCGCAGGTGGTCCTTGAGCAACAGTTTGATTGATACTGTTCGGAGTGAAAGCACTTGGCGGACCCTCATTGCGTGAGCTCACCTCACGAAAGACATGTTTACAGAGAACTGTTAAAAGTCCAAATCTGACATGCATTGCCTGGTTTGCAAGGATACTCACTCTTTGCAAAGGGGAGAAATGTCTGTTACTTTTTACGTGTTGAAATGTTACCAGTATTACAATCTTCTATGAATCTTTTTTAAAACACTGTTTTATTCTCTTTTCATATACTTCTTTATATACGTATATTATTCCAATTTCAGCAACTCTAACATCACAAAACATTTATTGTAACGTTGTATTTTAGTATTTATAAAATGCAATTTGGAATATCGTCAAGGTTCATGGAATAGTTTAACAGTAATTTTACATTACATTTTGATAATTTTATGATTAATATATAGTAGACATTACACAGAGCTCAAGTTCAGTGCATTTGTAAGGCGCTTTTCACAATTTCAACTGTCTCAAAACAGAGAGAGAGATAGAAAGAAAGAGAGAGACAGACAGACAGGCTGACAGACAGACAGACAGACAGACAGACAGACAGACAGACTGAGTACAGGTAAAACACTGCTAGGCTACTAAATTAGCTCTGCAAAACGTGATATAGTTTAAAAGAAACGCGGCAACTGAACGTGCACACTAAAACTATGAGCTTTCTGTGCTGCATTAGAGGCTACATTCTTCATTTTGACGTACTTAACTGCTGAAGTTCAACAAATCTTGGCTTGGAATAAAGTCCCTTTCGTCAACACGGGCAGCACAAGGACACACACATCTCCATGCTTTGCCTCGTTACGTCATCCGCGCCGACCGGTGACGTTCTTCTTCTGCGCCGATGATAAGAGCTGTTGTCAAACGCTAAGACAAGTGTTTCTGTGTAACGTGCTGGAAACGGATTAATGTCACATTTGGATGCTTTACATCGACGGTTTTTGTCGCCGTATATTTAAGAAATTAACACGCCGAGGGTGGAATTCGACAGGTTGGTCGGTGAGTGCAGATTTGCGTTACAAAATATTAGCACTGCTTGCTAAGTGTTAGCACAACAGTACCAATTTGTAAAATGGTTGTAATTAATTTGTCGGTGTGTTCAAACTAATGCGAAATGTGTCAAAAATCAATATTTTTTGTAAGTACAAATTAAACTATTTACACAAATGTTTTCATTGTTTTGACTTTTAAATTTGAAGTTGTATATGTTTGATCACGTAGTAGAATATACAATTATTAAGCAGCTATAAAGTTTAAACTTAAAAGTTTCCCTCTGATCAGACATGGCAGTTAAAATTTCATCCGCGTGGATGATTATTTTGATAGATTTTTATTTATAAGCAACACAAGCTCGTTGGTTAAAGTCTTTCTTTAGAGGGTCAGAATTTTTCAAACGCTTGGTATTTTTTTTTGACTGAGCAATATTTCCTATAAAATTTGTAGTTCTGTAAAATGTTGTAAAAACACAAGCAATTTCTACATTAGCTTTGAATAAAAATGTATTTATTTTTATTATTATTATTATTGATATGAATCAAATATTCAAGTAGGATAATTTAAACTATTAAATGTTTCATTCAACTGCACCATGAAAAAAATATATGCTGGTTTATATGTGTTCCGCTTGGGTTATTTGTGTTATTTGGAATGTTTGTTACATTGTACGATGTATGTGTGTGAGATCCTGTGAAAGAAACTGAAATTAATTAGTGGCATTGGAATATTTTTTTAGTATCCTAATGCAGTCTGCTGCTGAGACTGTGGAGAATGCCGCCATCCTGTCAGGTGGCTCGGCCCAGGATGGTCATCGGCTCTGGATCGGCAACATTGACCCCAGAATCACAGAGTAAGTATTTATATGAGCAGGCCTGGTCTCTTAACCACACGGCCGCCCAGGCAGACCCACCGACCTGCTCGGATGATTGATTAGCTGTATGTGTCTTTGTGCCGGAGATTGACCAGATGACAACAAGGTGTGTTAAAAAGAGCCACTCGGCCGTGGAGACCCGTTTTGCTCAGGGCTTGCCATCATTTCTCATTCACCTGGTGTGTTTATACTGTGAACCTGTAGCGGCTGCTCGGGGTGGCTGGGTGACACAGAAGGGAAGCAAGAGAGAAAGAGCACACACTGCAAGCGCCCCTGGAAAATGTACGGCTTGCCTGGGCTGGCGTCTAGACAGGCGTTTCCTTCCCTCGCGCTCCTCTGTTTTTTTTCCAATAACCCGCTTGAATGAAAGCAGCCGTAATGCCCACAGGCTGGTGATTGGGAAGATTAATTAGTTCACATGCTAGGAGTGTTTGTAGTAGCAAGATGCACTACTGAGTTGTGCAGATCAGACACGTGCTCACACAGTTGTGAGGTCCTGCTATGTGGGGTCAGCAAGGCTATTTTATCTGGGGGGTTACAAATAAGTGGATAATTGGAAACGCAAGTGTGATTTGAAGATGATATGTCGTTTAGGTTTTGGATTTAAAAAGAAATAAAAATATAAAGGTAGCTT
>SOMO01000149.1:304580-317889 GCA_028128575.1 Paedocypris carbunculus
TTGTTTCTACTTTTTCTGGTTTCTATTACAATTGTCACTTTCTGAGTTTCCTGTTTAGCTTAGAACATTTATGAAATGATGCAGTATCAAATACAGTACTTGTTTCAATAATAATAATTGTTTTTTTTTTTTTTTTTATAGTGTTACTGCAAAGATCCGTGCCATTGAAGCCAAGCTGCAGATGATGGAAGATAATCCAGATGACCACACCGGACCCTCTGCGTACCTCTACAACAAGCCCCCTGAAAAGAAAGACAAGAGGCCTCAGCCCTACCACAAGAAGTTCCGCAAATATAGAAGATAACAGCTCTGAAAACTGGCCATCTTTCCAGTTTAAAAAACTGAGGTTGACACGCTGTTTTTATTTGCTGGTCAGAGTGAGACTTACAACATTTGATTTATAGCCTTCTTCACTTTTTGTACTTTTGCAACTGGTCAAATTTATTTTCACTACAAGGCCAATCTTGATCACCTTTCACAATATTGCGTGTGCATGTGTGTTCACTTGTCTGTGGTTCTGCATGCAAGCAGAAACTCTTCCAATTTCCAATGTGAGTTGCACAAACTATTTAAAGCACAATATTCTGTTTTGTTGTGTTTTTGCTTTAGTTACATATTTGTATACATTTTTTGCCCTTCCTGACTGGAAAAGGGCTTTTTATCTTTGGGTTTTTGAAGAGAAAAGGGTTTCATTGACCATTCGGATTAAATGTAAATATGATGGTTTGATTCAAGTCTTGTTCAAAACAAAACCATCCCTTGACTGTTGGATTCTAACAATCTTTTTAGTGAATTGTAGCAGTTCATCCCTTTTCACATTGGCCTTTTAAGCATATTATTGGACCGTACAGAACCTTAGTTTAACAGTTCAATTTGTTATCAATTTACAGTCCGTTTTATATCTCACCAATATTTTCTGTTGGAATTAATTTTATTGTTCAAAATGATTGCTTTTCGTATTTCACATTTAGACCTTTGCCTTCTTTGTTAACTATTGTGTTTAGGATAAATTAATGCTTTATGTATTGACATTTTTTTTCTCAAGAGGTAGAAAATTATACATGTCGTGGACATGACATTAAACTTCATTCACCCAAAAACAATAAAGTCAAACGCAATGTGGTGGTCGTAATCGGTGGGCTGTGTAACCACTAGTCCAGACATTTCCTGGCAGGATTTCTTGCACCATTTTACATATATAAATATATTAAAATGTTTGGATTTTGTTGTGCTCAAGACACGTGCTGAGAGTGATAATTTTCTCTGCTCCCATCAAACATACAAATTGCGTTCAGCTCAGTTTAGATAAAGAACAACACCGTTCTTTCTCTCCAACCAAATGGAGACGTAATGAATTGTCGTGTTATTAATTTGAATAATACATGTTAGAAAATGTGCTTGTTCATAATGTTTGTTGTTTTTATTTAATAAAGTTATAAAAGCTGCAATTAACGAAATATTTGTCCGTGTAATTTTTAATAAGCGAAAAACGACACGAGCTATCATTTTCAGCATCTTAATCATCAATGATTGAATAATAGATTTATAACAATAAACGAAAGATAAAAGCGAATGCACGGTTATCAATCTGGTATAATTGCAAATACTTTTAGTTAAATGTTTTTCTTGCTCTTTACAAAACCGTTGTTCTTTAAAAACCGTAAACGTACACTCTTGAAGTTGAAATGTTGTTTTATAATAAATGTACAAAAAATTTAAGACTCCACAACTGGTTAAACGATCTGTTAATGTTTACTATTTTTATTGACACCCATGCACCCACCCAACCACATCTCAAAATAAAAATCACGCGTGACTTCTCCACAACAAAATCTCAACACACAAGGCCAGTCTCCCACAACTTCCCTCCCCTCCGGTGTGTGATCTTTCAGTAGGTGCTGTGCTCTGCCTATGAGGAGAGCTGGAGCCAAACCTGCCAGCCCCTCAATTTTCTCCACTTCCTGTACTCAAGCAACTGCATCCCAAAAGAGGGAAAAATAGGAAATGTCCCGCAAACGGTTCTAAAAACGGCTTCCCGACGCACCGCTCCGCGCATCTGCTTCTGCTTTACTCGCCTGCAAGCGATACACAGATTTGATCCAGTGTCGTTAATGAAAACCCAGCTTAGAGAAACGACCGTCGGGAGTCATTGAGCAAATAGGCGTATGTGGAATAACAATTATTTTACGTGCACAAATCCTGTGACAGCTCGAAGAAACACAAAAGCGAAGTTGAGTCCGTCAAATGTACTGGAAAAATGAGACTCTGGTCCCTCTCACAGAGGGAAATTCGTTCCTATCCGAAGGAATTCCCTTAAAACAGGTAAGAAATTCAACGATATTATAACCGAAAATATGTTTGTTGTTGCTTCGTGATCGAACGAAAAAAATCGATGCGAAAATGAAGTGCTGGTCAAGGGAAAAGTCCATCGGGCATATAATGTGTGTCCGTTTTTAACATCTTCACCCTAAAGTGCTTCCAAGGATCCGTTCTGAATAGTGTGATTTGCGGTCCATCCACTTCTTCACACGCCAAGTCTGCGGAGGAAAAATTAGATTTTAATTACTGCCATTAAAAATCAAATTTGCAATTCTTTGGGTGGCCCGTTGCTTTCTCTGATTGGCAGTTGAAATTGACACTCTGGGCTCCTCTTATCGCGAGCATTTCAAGCCATTTGTAATTGCAGGTAGTTTATTTTTTTCAGATCCCCGGATTGCGTGGAAATACGATTATGGGAAGAGGCCCGGGTTAAGTGCGATGAAAAAAAAATCAATCCAAATTGAAATCGCTTCATTAAAAGCGGTTCTTTTTGTTCCCGTGCTCTCCATGCACAGATAAAAGCGTTTTTATTGTTTTTGGGCAGATATAAAGAGCCGAGAACACGCATGTGGCTTGACTGTGTTGTAGGTGATATCTCCAGAAGCGCACGGCACACCGGGAGCATCACGCTGCGTGGACGGCCAGCGCGGACTCGCAATGGTGGGTGGCTGCAACTTGTAAATTACTTGTAAAAAACATTTTTTTGTCCGTTAAATTCGGAAAGTGGCTTATTAACCAACATTTTAGCGTTTTGTTTAGCTAAACCTCCGATTGTTTTTAACAAATGTTTAAGTAATTTTTTTTTTTTTGACAAATTCGCTTGTGCACGCAAGATATGCTCAATTTTGGTTATGGTTTTATGTGGCTAATCGGTTGCAACGCTCATGAACTAAATGAAATAAGTAATATGTTGTAATGTAATTTGTTTATCAGTTATAACACACGTGTAGAAATATCACGATTCCATTGCATTTAAGAATATGCAGTTGTTTTACATTTTCTCACCCGCTCTAAAAGGCCACGCGCGGGCGTGTTCATTTGCTATATTTATTCGTCTCTTTTAAACCTTGTTGTCACAGAGTGACGGAGAATCTCACAGATCTAATATGGAGAAAGACGATGCACGCTCCTCGCCCAGTCCGCCCTCGACCCCGTCCATCTGCTCGCCCACGTCCACAGCCTCTTCCGTGCAGTCCACCGGGAAGAACGTGTGCGCCAGCTGCGGTCTCGAGATCTTGGACAGGTATCTGCTCAAGGTATGGGGACATTTCAATATCACACGAGACCGCATGAGATAATATCACATTTCTTATTTTGGCTAAAATATTCTTAAAACCTTTGTAATAAAACGGATCTTTATATACTTAAATACCAATTCCTTATAGATATAACCCCTTAAAAACCTGATATTGTAAGTCAACGTTATTTAAAATTGAAATAAGCAAATTAATTGATAATACAAATGCATTTCTGAAAACGCAGACCAAGTGTCCTAAATTGTTTAATTTATAAATTAAAGAAAAACTATAGTCTGAAAATGTTTTGCCATACAGCATTGCAAATCAATAGCTTTACTTTGCCAAAAAAAAAAAAAAAACATATACGGTACTTTGAAAAAAATGAAAAAAAAAATGTTTGAAAGACTTGAAAGACTGAAGAAATTTGGAAAAGGGTAAAAAAAAAAAAAAGAAAGAAACGTGGTAAATATGAAACAAATACGGTAAACAAGCATATCAGAAATTACATCAGTTCATCTGTAAATTGTTTGTAATGTAATTTAGCATTATAAAAAATGTTTCATAAATAAATCGAACAAAAAATCAGAAATTGTGCTTCACTCGCCAGCGCCTTTGTGCTTCTGATGTTTTTAAAAACATTCGTTTTCTAGCGGAACTTACAAAAAACGTACGACAATAACAATATTACTCATAACATTAACTGTTGTATTCCTTGTAATTTTTATTCGATAGATATAATGATAGAATTTTAAAGCTTGATAAGTAAAAACATCTACAAAACGTAGTTTTTTTGTAAGGGATAAGAAATTCCTTTTTTTATTTAATGCATCCTTTTTTCTTGTATTATTATCCCAAGAAGTCTCAAAGAAATGTACATTTAATTTTACATTTTACCAAGTGTATAATGTTTATCAGATCGTAGAGGAAACACTTTAAAAGCTCTTTTTGCATGAATCAGTTTTGCGTTTGCTTCTGTTACAAAATGCGCATTATATCATTTTCTTAACAAGTAAAATGAAAGTAAAAATCAAAAACATATTTCCAGGAATAAAACACCCCGGTTCGAGCTGAAAGAAAATATTTTTGAGATTTGAGATTGTATTCCTTGTGTCTTTTACAGGTTAATAATCTGATCTGGCACGTGAGATGTTTAGAGTGTTCCGTTTGCAGGACGTCACTACGTCAACACAGCAGCTGCTACATTAAAAATAAGGAAATCTTCTGCAAAATGGATTATTTCAGGTAGGGTAAGTTTTTGTTTTGTTTCCTTCTACAAACTTTAAGACATGCTAAAAGAAGAACCGCTTCAGCGCTAAAATTACAAGCGTTTGCTCATGCTTGCGTTGATTATTATGATGTTCTAAATGTTTTAAATAGTCATTTTGTAAAAGTTTGTGTAGCCACAATATGTAAGATTAACAAATTATCAAACGTTTAACCAAAATGATATCATCAGATCTTTAATTAAACTTTTATTTAATTATTTCTAAAGTTGTTTATTTTTTATAATTTTATTTAGCCATTCAGCCATCAAGGCAACTCATTTAATTAATTTAGTAATTTATCTAATAGCATTTTATTTTAATCTACAATATGTATTTGTCACGTGTAATTTTCTTGCAAAATGCTAAAGAAAATATTTAAATTATTTCTTGATCACATTTGTGAAAAAGGAGACATTTCTTTGACCATTTGAGGATCATTGGATTGTATGGTACTTGGATGGTTTATTGGTGGTGTGACATTGACAGGTTTTCAGCATGACTTCATCAGCATCTCTGACTCCTGTAAAGCCAATGCTGTGGTGCTTCTATGTTTCTAGAGTTTGGGCCATTGTTTAGATGCGGCTCTAAAGAAAGATCTTCATTGAGCTTTGGTGTTTTTGTTGAGATGACATGGAGTCTGATGAGCGGGTGTAACAGCCTCAGAATTGAACAGCTAATGTGATTTGCAGTATCATTCATTGATAACAAATTCAAAACTGATTCAAACTGAGAATCAAACTGTCAACTCGACAGTGTATCTGAAAATATGAAAACTAAATTTTTTGAAGCCCATGACAATTTACTAGTCTGTGACAAAAATAAATTTGATTCAGCCTAATGATTTAATGATTTTATTAAACAATTAAATAATATAGTAAATCAAGGAATATCTGTATGAAAACATTTGTAAATATTTTATAGATTTATATGGATTGGATACGCACAGATTTGTTGCATGAGTAGTATTAAATATTATAGTAGTAAATATTTCATAATGTATCACCTCAGCAATAATACAGGATACTCTTCATTCATATGGCAAGACATTATAGTATATTGAAGTGAGGTCACAGGAAGCTTCTCAGCAGTATATGGTGGCATACTCTATAGTCAGTAAGAGCTGAAAGCTTGTTGAGATGAGTCCACTGAGCTGAAGTAGTGTATTTTTCTTGCCCGGTATTGAAATGTCCCTCTTGCCTTCTCTTCGGCCAACACAAGTGTTTGAAAGGACTAAAGTACAGGTCTATATGAGTGTCGTTTTAGTTCTGCATGCGTGAAAACATGTGCTGATCCTGCTTTTCAAGTGTGTGAGATTCACTTCAGTCATGTAGCTAAAGGCAGTGATGCAGAATGATATCAAGCTACCACGCTGTTAAGAATTTGTACACAGTCTTATAGATCTACTTGTCTATAAACTTGTAGTAACAAAATACTGTATGTGATTCTGGCTAAATATTTATAAATGCATTTTCATACAGTGTGTGTGTGTGTGTGTGTGTGTGTGTGTGTGTGTGTGTGTGTGTGTGTGTGTGTGTGTGAGCGCGCAGAATTTTATTGACTTCCACATTGCTTCTCTGTTCCTGGACCAAACTACTACAGATGATCCCACAAGAGGAAAACAAAATCTAATATGACTTCATATTACTTACAAACTATTTATATTTCTAAATTGATAGAACTGTATATTGATTCTTTTTTCACAACAACAAAAAAGCAGACAAAAGTCTTCCTCTAGTCAGTCGGCAGCTTGTTGCGTTACGTTTAAGGCTTCGAGGCCTGTGTGTTTCCCAAAATCTTAAATCATAAACCTGTGTAAAAACAGACAAAAAAAAAGACTGTCTTGAAGTGAGCAGAAAGCGAGGAGAGTGTTTGGTTTGGGTGGATTGACAGCTAGTCTAATCGAGTTTAATTACAGGAAATCAAAGCGTGAGGGGGGCGGCCGGTGATGTGGAGCTGCGGGTCGGAGAGGAGACGGTACCCTAAAACAAAACAGCATCAGGCCACACAGGAAGTCAGCGGAGGCTGTTAATCAGAGGAAGCGAGGGATAAGGACAGGGTGATGGAGGAAGGCAGTAACCCGAGCGGGTTTGTGTGAAGCCGAGAACAGTAGATTCGGAAGAGGTGACGTGTCGCCAGGCCATATGTGTGTGTAACTGCAAACAGAAGTAAACGGAACTCGTGCAGCAAACAAAGCGGCCTTGCCAAGAACCCTGCGTAGATTACAGAGTTAATCCCAGAGAGACTAGTAATGATTTGAGATTAAACGACCGAATGTGGACAAGCAGATTTGAAATTATTGCCCATTGCGAAAGGGCTTATTGGTTTTGTTTTGCTGGAAACTTTGCAGACTGTTTTCAGGGCAGAAATATCGATTTGAAATGCAGGCTTCAATATTGGAGTTAGAGCAGGAATCTGTGGATTAAAAACAGTGAACCTGAAGTTTTTGGTGTTTTGCATAGTTTTCAGAACAATAAGATGCTTTGATGCTTTTACCTGCGAGGTTTTTTTCAAATTAGAGATTTTTATGATTTATTCTAGATTTAATCAGAATTTTATTTTGGATTTAATCCTATTGTCTTGGTTTTATAAATGTGTCCAGATTTTAGGTTTCTTAGTTTTTTTTGCAGTTTTGCAAAAAACTTTTTTTTATTTTGTGAATTTTACAATTTACAAGTAACTATTTTAAAATGAAAAATCACAATGCTTTACTTCTCAACTCCTTTACCATGTACTATAAATAGTCAAAGTACACATGTATAAATAGTACACATATGTATGTATATAGATGTGCACACACATATACACACACACACACACACACACACACACACACATACACACATATATAAATAAGTGTGTGTGTGTACTATACTGTAAATACATATGCACTTTGACTATTTATAGCATATAGTATAGTTTGTCAGTTTGTATTGTTGAAGAGCTTCTGATAGACGCTTCTGATAGATAGACACACACACACACGCGCGCACACACACAAACTGAAATGACACACACACATTTGGAACAACTGTTCTTTTCGCCCAGAATGATGATGGTGGTCCGATGAGGTTGATCTGCACACGATCACACGACAGATTACTGCTCCGTTCCAGAATGTTCCTCCTCTAAACACACTGTCTGATACGCATCATTAGTCAAAGTGTGAAAGCTTTGTCTGCAGTGATGCTGTGTGACTGTTGCGTGATGTGTACACACACGGCCTGTTTATCTCTTCTCACTTTGGACTTTAGCAAACAGCAAAAGCTTTTTATTGTGAGTTTCTGGATTTTGGTTTGTTTGCTCTCAGCTTCTTTCTTGAATGCCGGAGATGAATTATAGGACATGCACACAAATGCTTGTCAAACATAGTCTGTATGAATCACGGTAAACATTTCCTGACTTTTCTCTCTCCCTTTCTTGCTCCCTCCTTTACCCTTCCCCTTTCTCTCCCTCGTTTTCTTTTTCTTTCCCTTTTTCTAACTGTCTAGCCTTTCTGCCTCTCACTATTTTTCTTTTCCTACTCAATGTTCTCTCTCTTTCCATTTCTATTTTGCTCTCCCCTTCTCTTTCTTCTCTCTCGTTATCTACCTCTTTACCCCCTTCTCTTTCTTTCCCTCTCTTTCTTTCTCTCTGTCTTCACCCCTCTCTCTTTCTTTTTCTCCATCTCTGTCTCTCTTTATTTCTTTTCTTTTTACCTTTTCTTTTCCCCCTTTTTGTTCTATTTTCTCTCTTTCCCCTTTTCTCTTTCTTTCCCTCTTCTTTCTCTTCCTACTCTCTGTCTTTGCCTCTCTATTTCTCTCTTTCTTTAGTTCTCTCTGTATCTTCCCCCTTTATCCCAAAGCTATCTTTTTCTTTCTTTTCCCCCCTATTTGTTTAGTGTGATGTCTTTCCCCACTTCTCTTTATTTCTCTCTTTTACCTTCTTGCTGTGTCTGCCACCTTCTCTCTTTCCATCTCTTTGTCTCTGTCCCTCTCTATCACCATGCTGTCCAGTCCGTTTCTCTCTTTTCCCCAGTTTGTTTTTTCTCCTTTCTTTCTACACCACCTCTTTACCTTCTTCGCTTTCTTCTCTTTATCTGTCTCTCTGTCCGCAATGTCTCTGCCCCCCCAACCCACCGGTCTCTTTCTACCAATCAGTCTCAGTCTCTCTCTCTCTCTCCCTCTTTCTCCAAATCTATGTCCCTTCTTTCCCATTCTCTCCATCACTCACTCCGGTGGGCCGTGATTTCATCTTTACTAGATGAATGCCCTAGAGGCCCCTCTGTGGAGCACTGGGGCCAGTGTCATCATTCTTCGGTAGCATAAATGGGGGAAACGGGGTCCGAACGCGGCGATCTTGATAGGCCGTGTTTCTGTGCAGTCAGAGAAGGTTGTGTGTGACACTTTGTTTACACAAGAGCAATGACATAGGAGGGGGTCCGCCACTTGACATCTGCAGAGCATTAGCGCTCTCAACACTGGATCCCTCTTTGGTCAGTGGAAATGTGATGTCTGGGTCAGGAACGTCCCAGCCATCACCGTCCAGTCAAAATAACTCTTCATTAAAGTTGGTGCAGGGTCTTCGCCGTCTTTGTGTAGCTGTGGGGTTAATGATAAGCTCATGATCACCAAATAACAAAAGAGGTGCTAGAAGAAGCTGCGCGGCATGACTGATGATAACGGATTGAGAATTTTGTGTAGAACCATCATGAGGCTGTTCTTTTAGAAGTGTGTCAAAGTTAAAGTCCTGGTTCAGTTTCAGACAATCAGTGTGTCTGAGCCGTCGACTGAGCCATCTAAATAGCAATTATTGCTTTAATGTTTAGCACATTTAATATTTAATAATGACTATAAAATATATAATCATATTTTGTATTTTTTTTTATTTATTGTGAATTATTGTTGTACGTACAGATGCGTGTCGAAAATTAACTGTATGAATCACAGTAAACATTCCGCTGTTTATCCCGTGAGTTAGATTATGTCATTTAATTGGCAATTTTTTAATTTAAAATGACTAGAATAAAAAATCAATTTTAGGTAAAAATATGATTTTTTTTTTTTTGTTTGTATTTATTTATTTATGTTTTGTGAATAGTCATTGTACGTACAGGCACAAATGCTTGAAAAAACATGATATTTACCACCATGCTTTTCAAACATTATTTATTTAAAGCATATTTTATGCACCTTTTTAGTCGTTTTATGTTTAATAATGTAATATTAAAATATACAGTAAATGTTTTCCTAAAAAGTTTTAAAAAATTCAATTTTTACTATTTACTGTTTAAAATACTTTTTAAACTAAATATAAGTATACTTAGCAATATTTAATGTAATTAAAATACTTGGACAATACTAATACATTGTGTGGGTGATGTATTTGAATAATCATTATGTTGTATGTTATATGTATATCATACATATTTAGATATGTTTATGTGTGTACATACTGTACATAGACAACATATAAGTTGATATTCTGGAAGCATGAATATGTTCAAATCCAAACATGTGGATGATCTGCAAACACAGCGTCTGCAGTGCCCACTTTTCTGGCTACACACAGCACGTTGATGGCGCTATCAGCAGAGTTTATCAGCAGACATTTCCTGCCGACCAGAGAATTACAGCAGCTGTTTGTGTGGAGAGTTTTACAAGCGTGTCCGACACATTCTCTTCTTCACACGCTTCAGCTTATCTGTATTTTGTCTGAGCAGGACAGTTATTTCTAGACAAACTCAGTGCCTGCTGGTCGGCCACGTGTTTAGACTCTGGATTGTTTGGGGATTGTACTGATGCTCAAGCTTTTTTCTGTCTCACAGTAGGTTTGGTACAAAATGTGCCCGGTGTGGGCGCCAGATCTACGCCAGCGACTGGGTACGTCGAGCCAGAGGAAATGCCTATCATCTGGCCTGCTTTGCCTGTTTCTCCTGCAAGCGCCAGCTATCCACGGGAGAAGAGTTTGGCCTGGTGGAGGAGAAGGTTCTCTGTCGGATCCATTACGACACGATGGTGGAAAACCTGAAGCGGGCGGCTGAGAGTGGTGCGTGTGCAGACGGATGTGTAGGTCTGATGCGTGGAGGTTCTGATGCGTTGGTTTATTCGGTCACACAGGAAGTGGACTCACTCTGGAGGGGGCGGTGCCGTCGGAGCAGGACAGTCAACCAAAACCCGCAAAAAGGGCTCGAACCTCCTTCACCGCGGAGCAACTGCAGGTGAGAAGCTTCAGACTAGCGGAAATAGAAGAAAATAGATACAATTGCAATACAATTTATGATGCTGTTATCAGATTATCTATTTAGTGTGTTTCTGTGTTAATTATATAAATATTTTATATCTAATATTAGACAAAAAACGTAAACAAAAACTTTTTCTGATACGTTTATCATTAAATTCACAACGTTCTTTAAAAAAATTTTCATCAGTCAAACATTGCAATTGTTGAAAAGAAATGTTAATTAATTAGATGGTAATTAAAAAGTTAATTCAAATTGCAAGAAGATATATAATGCACTTCATACAACATATAATGTATATATAATGTATAATGTACATATACAGTATAATTATACAAATGTCTTTGGTTGAAATATTTTATTTAATTTATTTAATTTGCCACTTACATGTTACAAAATTTAATTACATGTTTTAATTACATTTTTTCGCTAAAATGTAAACTTTTATTTATTGTTCCATTGAAGCGAAACATTTGGTATAATTATATGAAAGTGTAAAAATGTATCAATACACAATAGAACGGTAATCCAATAGAATAGAATAGAATGTCTTTATTGTCATATCGCTGGTTGCAATGAAATTGGGAGATACGTACTTCAATATATTAATTCTTTTGTTCCAATTTAGTTCTTGTTTTTGTTCAATTCTAGGTTTTTGTACACGTACACACGCATATACAGATCTACTTTTATACAGTATCTTTCTTTGTATGTAAGCATAAAATCACTTATGATATAAAGTCACACTTTAATAGTTCAAAATTGTTAACAAAAAGCGAATTTTCCCCCCTAAATTCCATATAATGTATTAACAGACACTTGTTGATACGCAGGTAATGCAAGCGCAATTTGCTCAGGACAACAATCCTGATGCTCAGACGCTGCAGAAGTTGGCAGACATGACAGGCCTGAGCAGGCGGGTGATACAGGTGAGGAAACAGATCAAGTCACCTGGTTAACCTCATCGCCATCTTGAGCTACTTTATGAATGATGTTCGCATCCTCACAGGTTTGGTTTCAAAACTGCAGAGCGAGACATAAAAAGCACACACCGCAGCACAACGGCCCGCCCCAGGCCCACCCTCAGGGCCGCATGCCCCCCTCGCTGACCGATGAGCTGCATTACTCACCTTTCGGCAGTCCAGAGAGAGCGCGCATGGTGGCACTGCATGGGTACATCGAAAGTGAGTGTTTCTATTCCGGCTGTTGGTATTAAAACTGCTACACAAGTCTTTGTGACAGAGGAAATTGCTGATAATATAGTGAAAATCATCAATGTTTTTAATCCTATAAAAGCATTTAACCCGTACATTCAAAAATAATATACACCGCTACGGTTGCTAAAGAATGNTACTTATACAGTATACATGTTTAGTTCATATTTTGAATGCATTATGATTTAATTACGTATACATTTAGGCATAAATTATTGCAATTTCTATAGTGCTGTATAGAGCACACAAGGGCCAGTCGTCTTTTAACCTCTCGGGTTTTCTGTTTCACAGGTCATCCCTTCTCGGTGCTGACCGCACAGAGTCTCCCACATCAGGCCATGACATTACCCCAGCTTCCTCTCAGCCGCTAACCCGCCCCAGACTTGCACTGGCCCTGCCCCCAGACCTTTCGTCCTGACACTCTGTCCCGAACTATCCTGACCCCAAAGGTCAGATCTGGCCGAAGAAGGAAAGGGTCACGGTCCCTCCTGCTCTTGACCTCTGAACTCCCAGTGAGAGAGTGGCTTTCCTCTGTGGTGTCATTGGACAGGATTACACTCGCCTGCATCTAGTTCCACTCGGCTTGAGGAAACTAGATTTGTGACCTGTGAATTCAGGACTTCATCACCAAGACCAGGATCTGGACTTTTGGTTGAAACAACTTTAGCACACACTGTAAAAGACTCGAAGCTCTTGGTTCTTGATAGTCTCATCTCGCTCTGCTCTGGCTGTCTATTGAATACACACAAAAGGAATGTAGTTACCAGCATCAGTGTTATGATTTTGAAAAGAAAAAATTCAAAAGCACAAGAAATGTGGATGGAAAATAATTGGCTGGTGGTAAGACATTTTTTTTTACTTTCTCTCCGTAAAATGAGAAAAGCCGTGAAATTAGAGAAAGAGCACTGAAAGAAGATGAAGCTCGAAGAAGTTGCGTTTATCTTCATTTTTCTATGTATTTTTGTTTCTCGTAGGCAGTGAGTTCATCCATGAGTTTTCTGAGACTTAAAGCTTTATTGGTCAAACTTATAAAAACTAATAAGTAAAACTAGTAAA
>SOMO01000149.1:334713-364614 GCA_028128575.1 Paedocypris carbunculus
ATGACTTTGCATAAAAAAATGTGGATTATTCCGATTATGTTTTTGCACTTTTCAGATTGTTTTGAAATTGAGTTTACCCAACTTATTAATAACTATAAATAGTAAGCAGTCATAATTATTGTATCATGTCGTGAAGGATTACAATTTACTGGATAGAAAAAGAACAGATCAGTTCAAATGCTGTTGACCAGTAAACTGTACAGTAATTACGATGATTAATTTCAAACTTCAGACCAGTTCTACTAGAGTCCGAGGCTAAACGTCGACAGTGAAGCGCAGCCGTGGAGTTCAGCTGATGTGATGTGAACAAGAGATGAAGTCCAGTCCTCACATCCAGCTTCCGGAATACAAATAAGCACCTCACTTCCACGTTTGCCTTGCCTGTTAGCGGCCAGTTGTACACAACCCAATTACAACTAGCGCGGCTTTAATTGTGTGTGCGAGCAGAAAGTAAAATAACTTTTTGTGAAGGAAAATAAACGACGAGAGATTTTTCCTGGGAGGAAACCTTTAGTTTACTATATGACATGTTTCTTAATAGTGCTAAAGTGTTCCGTGTTCTTTAAATAAACAATGGGAAGTTTTGCATAGAGGGGCATGAAAGAATGCAGGATTTCACTGCTTCTCGCACACATGTCAGCAATTTGGCTGCCTTGTGTATTTTGGATGTAAAAAAAAAAAACAGCATTTCAAAGTAAACGAAAGAGGGAAAGTCTTATCCGCCTGGCAGCTGTGCTCCATGCGAAATTGCTTTCAGCTGATGCTCTGCAGCTCAAACTTGCTTGGGTAATGTCAAGTGATGCATTGCAATACTGAGAAAACAACACTAAAGAAAATAAACAAGAGAGAAAAATGGCGGAAGGTTTTCATGCATATTCTTGGCCTTCATCTCCAAGGCCCCTGGTCAGCACGGTCCAGCTGAGACTTAAACATAGTACAAGAAAACAAATAGTTCTCTGTGAATCTGAATATCATTACAACAACATTATCTGAAAAACTTGTGTAACAATATTACACAAAAAACAACTAATCTTAGCAACAGTGGAGATAAAAAGATATTATTTTTTGTTGATGTCCAAGTTAAATATTCTTCTTTTAAGCAATTAGGTTAACTCAATTTAATTATATACATAACGATAAATATAATCATTAGTAATACATTTTAATGTAGCAAGGTTATTACAAATTGTTATGAGAATGTTTGGCTTTTCCCAAGAATGTTTTGCACGTTGTTTTTACCCAGTGTATTGTTTCTTAATTTAAGAATTTCAATGAATTAAATTAAGGATTCAATTCTCCAAAGGTTTGTTTCAGGACAAGAAAAAATTCAACAGAAACAAGCTTTATCTGCATCTTTTCTCACCTAAGAGTAACATTATCAGTCACACCCAACATTCAGCTAGTAGGGTTTAGATTAGCACTGAGAAGTGACCCAACACACCTAGTGCCAAATGAAAGGCACGTTAAATTGTCAATTTAACATTCTTTGTAATTACGGTACACTAAATTCACCGCATGGCTCAGTCCTAAAAGCCCCTCATTCTCAGGGTCTTTATGAAGAACAGGCATCAATTTTCAAAAAGGTACATTCTCAATTGATGGCATTAGAAATAATTATGTTTCATTCATATTTAATATGATTGTTTGAAATAAAGTCTTTTAAACGAAAGCTCACACTATAAAACATGAGTTTACAAAATCGTTGGTTGAAATTTGCAACATTTGGATTCANTGACCTGGAGATTTGGAATTTAGAAGTATTTGAGTTGACTTGATAAAAACACACTCTTTTTGGTGTGCGGCCTGAGGATGAAGACGTACTCACTCCGTTATTACACTATTGGAGTTGAAGGACTAAATTGTCGGGTGGCACTGGTTCTCTGGTGGTGTCTTGGCATCAATTGCAGGCGGCAATTACGGACACTTAAGTTTGGACTACGCCACACGTCCAGACCGGTATAGGTTCTAAAATGACAAGTACGTCAACAGCAAGCCTGGTTCTGGTGACCTATTACCCAAATGTGTTTATTCTGGGAGCTGCCATTACCCTGGCCACGATCCCACTTTAAAACTAATGGCTAAAATTCTCTGCATAAGATTTTTTGTGAAATAATTGATCACATGTGAGTCTGCCGGTGAATGTTTCCTCAATTTTGAAGGTCATATTATGCGGTCAGAGCTTGCCTGTGATACCATGATTGCTTCCTCCATCATTGCCAGGGAAGCAGGATGGAGGCATTAGCAGAACTAGACTGGAGTTCTTGCTAGAATGGTGTGGTGTTATCAATGAAGCCAACTGTTATGGACTCGGACCATGAGCTTGAGCGTTAAGCAATGTCCATCAACATGGTCTGGTTTGACTAAAGTTAGGCCTGGAAGAAGATTGGAGAAAGTGGAGTGCTGGACCGTTAGAAGGAACGTGATGTTCAAGCCAAAGAAAGAATGACGTTAATACCTTTACCGTAAGGAACTTCAAAAGTTTTCTTCTCGGTTGATA
The DNA here is from genome assembly GCA_028128575.1 of Paedocypris carbunculus. Classification (NCBI taxonomy): domain Eukaryota; kingdom Metazoa; phylum Chordata; class Actinopteri; order Cypriniformes; genus Paedocypris; species Paedocypris carbunculus. Next base: position 337,211 of record SOMO01000149.1, read on the forward strand.
AAGTAAGGCACTTTTCTCCGAGATGGTTTCGTCAGTACTTTGTCCAAACAATTATCCACCATTTTTATACCTTCCCTATTCATTGCAATGGGGGTGTTTTGTGTACATCTAGTAAGACCCCAAAATACAACAACGAAACTTTGACTTCCTTCCAAAACCGAGGGAAGAGCCTTCTGCATGAATCTAGCAAGCATCGTTTTTTTTGTATTTTGACAAATGCATGTTTCCAGGAAGTGGCTGAGGTCAGCGTTGCATCTGTTGCTACTTATATCCGTGATCCAAGTGTTGCTTCGTGTTGCTCAGTCTGCGGAATCATGTCTGGATGGACGGATTTCCCAACATCCCATTACTAATTATTTAAATCCAGAGGTGTAAAAAGTACCTGAAATTCACACTTGAGTTAAAGTATGGATACCTTACTGTAAAAGTTACATTACAAGTTACAAGTCACCATTACAAGTATTCAAGTTGAAAAGAATTTGAGTATTTTACTCATACTGAATTTAGGATTAAAAACACCAAGAAATGTAAAAAAAAAAAAAGATTTTATTTCCTAACAGAAATGAAATTTAACATAATAGATTAAAAATGAATAAGAAGTCTCAGTCAAACTCAAATGTGCAAAAAGTGCAACCCCTAATTGATGTTCACATGTTTTAAAATAAATAGCATCCAGCACCTTCAGCACCATGCAGATGGCGATATTGTCTTGTCTGCCTAAGAATTTGACCGCGGTAGAAAAAGATGCAAACTTTTTGTGTACTTAATACTTAAATACTTAAGTAGCAAAGACCATACACACAAATCAGATATCTTGTTTGATCAAGTTTAGCTAAATGTGCCGTTTTAAGAAAAAGTCTAGAAGATGGAATATGTTAAACCCAAAGAGCTGTAGAATGCTAGTTGTTAGATAGACGTCCATACGTTGCTTCAAACCTTGACCAACATGACAGAACAATCTTGTCTCCTGAGGGCTCATTTTGTGAAATAGCATCATCGAGGGACTAATGAAGTCGAGATCTCTGCTTGACAACACTAGCTCACTCATCGGATGCCTCAGTCGACTTATTAATTGACATTTTGGCAGGATTCACATCTTTCCACTTTGAAAATGGAAGCTTTTCCACACAGGAAACCCTTGTGGGCTCTGCCAGTGCAGTCAGTGAGGGAACATCTCGAACCTGATTGATCGCTTTTGGCAGCTCAGTCCGTCTCGAGGATATACATCTGTGATTCCCGCTGGCACGGCTTCTTCTGAACCCTGATGACGGCTAATGAAGTAATGAATCAATCGTGCAGGCATTACACTGATAAACTAACTCATCTGAAAGAGTTTTTTGGATCGACCTGAGCGTTTGACCCACAGTCCACACTCGGGATGATGGTACGCTTGCATCCCATTGGCGGAAAGACTTTGAGTTGCGCTAACAAGATATTCTCCTTTCACTGAGAGGACCACCCTTATTCTATTTCCCCCAAAACTCATCCAGATGTGTAATGAGCTTCGGCGTGCTAGTAGTAGTAATTATTTTCACCTGTCCTGTGACAGTCTCCCATGTAGATGCTAATATGTGCGTCCCACCGTGGCTCCTTGGAGACCACGTGAACCCTGCAAACTTCACCCTCATTTCCGCCTGGTCACTGGCCCAGAGCTACACCTCTTCTCCAGGCAAGCTGAGAAAAGTCTGTCACCAACATGGACTTGTTCCTCTGCATCGCTTAATTTTTTTTTTTTTTTTTTCATTTTTAACTCGAGCGCTGCTTTCCATCTCTCTTAGCAGCATGAGGATTTAATTTCCCCTGCCCTTTTTTACCCCCAACTTACTCGTTTTTACCTTACAGCTGTTGTTTTGGATTAGCAAAATAGCTGCTGTCAAAAAAGACGGCATTTCCCCGCTTTACCACCCACCACGTCGAAGGAATTGACAAGCAAATGTCATGGCGGCAGACGAGGCCGTGCTATTCATGGTCATGCAGCGGATCGAGCCTGGCGTGCCACGCGCACCTTCCCGTAGTTTGTTGCGTGTCTTTAAGAATGCCATACATTCTCTATTCCTCACCTCCTTCCTGTACAATCTCAATGCTGTACAAGTTTTTCAATAAAACTCTGTGCCGCTAATCTGCCCCCCAATTTGTGTGGGGGTTGTCTACTGTAGTATACTCTAGTTATTACATCCCCAACATCTTCTGTTTCTTACAAACTTTATTTATAATAACAATAATAATAATAGTAATAATAATACAAATAATTCATTTTATTTAGAACTTTCAATTATAACATCTCAATGTGCTTATACAAAATGACAGTTAATTTAGATTTTCATTCATATTAAATGATTATGAAATTATTTTAGTTCAATGATTTTTAATAAAAATGTCTCTATTTTGAAAAAATCCCGATCCTGAACTTCTAAAAATAAAATTTATGTTGACAGACGCAGAGATGGAGCTACTGTACGTAGAGCATGCCATAAACTTGTTTCTATGTACAGTAGCATTGAAGGTTGTTGTTGTTAACTGATACAAATTCTTTTGTCATTGTAGCCTGATACATTTCCACATTTCCTTCATTTAACGGACAAGACGCTGTGTTCTGTATGAAACAAGCCACTTCAGAGATGGTTTCAATCGTGATCTGATTCCAGATCAGTCAGATGAGGTCCAGCAAGAGTCCAAAATATAAGGAGAAAAACACTAATTATTCAAGATTTGATTTTGACATTGATTTTTTTGAAAAGTGTGTCTTTAAAAGACGAAGCTATTAGTTATTTTCCCTCCTGTCCTGCTTTCTTCTGCTGCCCCTGTGGCCCCTGGATGGAGTGAAGACGTAGCAGCACCTCTTTTCTGCGCAGGCTTCCTCTGAGAGACAATGGTGGGGCAGTGAAGGGACGTTCCAGGGCGAAGGGGCAGATTTATTGCTGAGGAAACAGAGACGAGTGTCAGAGGGAACAATAGGGGATTCACACGGCGGAGGTGTCCCCAGGACAGACACTTACTTTTAACCAGGAACTCCCTTCCTGCAGAGAAGCCAGTGCCGTCCAGACCCCCAGCCAGAGGGATTTAGGGGGGCCGGCGTGAGCCATCAACATCAGATGGGGTCAGACGCTGACCTGACAGCACACGACCGTAGGCCATCACATGGAGAAATATGGATACAGCACACTTTTGTTTCTGTATATACTGGCTTGATGCCCAACGCTTGATATTGAGATTGCCCAGCTTGACACATCAGGTCGTTGTGCTCAAGAGCGCCCCTGCTGCCCGCTTGCCCTAAAGCAAGCAACTGGCATATTGACTGTACAGAGGAAACTACAGAATATACTTTGTTTTAAAGTAAATTAAGTGAGTTTGTCATAATATCCACTAGGGGCCGTATTGAAATTGTGTTCAGCATTTAACCATCCTGTGAAGTTACGCACACGCACAGGGAACACACACAAGCCCGGAGCAGTGGGCAGCCTTAAGTCATGGCACCCGGGTGGTAGTGCTGTCAAAAGTAGTCACCTTTGTTACTTAAGTAGAAGTAGATACCAGAGATAAAAAAAACACTTATGTGGAAGTAAAAGTAACTGCCCAATATTTTACTAAAGTAAAAGTACTATAGTTGTTGTATATATTGTTGTTGTATAATTACATTGAAAATGAATGCATTTTATTACAAAGCTTATATGCGCGCTACCAAGCATTGACATGACATTTTTGACATAATGACCTAAATATGAACCCTTATGTTCGAAAATCCAGCTTCAACAATACATTATTTATGTATTATTTATGTTTTTCAGTGCTCACATGAGCTTTGAGATCTAGGGCAGCTTTATTAGACAGTGAGACATATGCAGCTTCATGTGGCTAGTTTGGAAAAAGTAATGAGTAGAAAGTACATATAATTGCTTAAAAAATAAGAAGTAAAAAGTAAGCAGGACAATAATTACTGTAGTAAAGTAAAAGTAAGGCAAATTACTACTTAAGTAAGATAACGAAGTAGTATTTGACACCTCTGCCGGGTGGGATGTGGGGGTCAAAGAACCGGGACTCGAACCTGCATTGCTTGGGGAGCGGGTCCGACATAGGCATCACACGTAAAGGATTAGGTATCACACTAAGATTTTAATTGTGAAAATATTATCTTAAATAATATAATGGAGTTGTGTAAATATGGTTTGAGCTATCATCTCACAGAGAGAATGACACTTTTGGGACTAAAGTTTCAGGTTTGATTGAAGTTTTTTTGTTTGGAGTTCTCCTGGTGCTTAGGTTTCCTCCAGGTCTCCAATTATCCGCAACAAAAGACTGTTTTTGGGAGAAAAGAAATCTGAAAAACTGCCCATAGGTGTGTGTGAAAGTGTGAAAGTTTGTGCTTGTGCGGTTGGCGATTAATCCAGTGTGTGTCCTGTCTTCACGACCAGAGTTGCTGGGATTGGCTCTAGCTCCCTGTGACCTAGTAATGGAAAAGTGGTCCAGAAAACAGATGGATGGATGGCATGGATGAGCTAAGGGCAAAAAGATAAAAAATGCAGCCCTCTCCACGAATTCTAGGAATTGCCATATAGGAAGGGAAAAAAATTCCCAATCAGAGCTATAGCTTTCCTTTTGACATTTGTCATATTCTCATTATGCTGTGTGGTAATTGTTGTTCTGGGGCGCGAGACAAGCGTCCTCTAACGAGCACGCGCCCCGAACGAGGGGAAAAAAGGTGATATAAATGCTTAAGATTATGTTGTTTCATTAAGTTCGTCTCTCTTTTCTTTCACAATGCGTTAACAGCCATTCAGCGCATAAAGTGCAGTAAATATAGTGTTTAGTGTTGTTGGCTGGTAATTTTTACTTTTTTTCCTGCGCTTTTGTGTCTGCGGCGGTGATTGGCAGACTCGAGTGCGCGCGGATGAAACGGCTGCAGTGTTAATGAATAGCGCGCTGATTGCAGGATCCCGAGCTGTAAATTAGCGGTGCCGCCACGCTGACGTGCAATTACCGGCACCCCTTCATGCATATTCATCACGCTGCTTTGCATATTGATCAACAACTTGAGCGGCTCCCTCTAACAGCTCGAAAGACTTGAACATTTCTTTGGTCGGAAGTCGAAGGTGTTTCTCCCGCGGTTTATAATTGGCTGTAACGAGACTTTTGCATCCCACAATCCCCGTTTGCAGTGATATTTAACTTCATCCGAATGTGAGTTCGCTAATCATGTTGCAGGTCGCGGAAGTGCGCAGCGGTTATTCGGCTTTAATTTGCATGAAAGTATATGTATTTGAAGGTCAAACTAATTACTTTAATAGAACGGCTAATGTTTAACTAGCGCGTGCCAACTACATTAGAATTAAATGTTGCAGCTGATGTGATACAATGTGATGCTGTTTTCGCGACGGTTGAACAGGTTTCAAAATAAAAGTTTCCGAAAAGCAACCTGGTACCGTACTGTAAATTTGGTTTTTCGTAGCTTCTTTTAACCCATCAGACCATGTAATTACCTTATGTAACTTGCAACAGCAAGTATATTTGTTGTAACTATTTTAAAGCAAAGTACTGTAAATTATAGTACTTGTAGTTCAATGTTTGATTCACGTATTTTGAATGCGTTTTTTAATTAACTTTAAAATGGACCAGGGGAATGAAAGATTTTCCATTAAAATCCACTGCTAACCATGACAAAGCAATAGAAATGTATTGCATTTATTTTTATCCAAAATATTCTTCACAAGAACATTTCACAATCATTATTTTACTTTTACACAGTCATTATTTGTGCCACATTGTTACTCCTGTCTGATTACACAATACTGTACTGTATTTTTGTTTTTAACCCTCCGTTCCTTTTAAAACCCAAACTTCTCATTGATGGAAGAATTGCAAATGATATAAACCCAAAATGGCATATTAAAATAGACACAGAGCCGTAGCGAGTGGTCCCAATGTTTACACGGACCTCCATCCTACCCATCATCAGGCATCTGAGCTGAGCTCGGCTCTTTTGATGCACAACCTGCGGTTTGAGAGAGCAAACAAACTGCATGGAAAGAGCAAAGCAGTAATGAGTGAAAGGCAAACGCAGGTGCTGACCTCCAGTGTAATACACATCTGTTCATATCTGCTAGCAATTTCACCGCTAGTGATCTTTATCATTGATTCATTGAGCTCTGAACTTCAGTCCTCTGCTACAAACCTCGCTGGCAGCCACTCAAAGGACGCAAACGCCATTCTGGGCCTGTGAAATCCCTTCCTTTCCCCCTCAGATCGGCTCTGGATATCAGCAGACTAATTCTGATAAGTACTCGAGTGTGGAGTGTAAAACACCCTGCAGAGCAGCCGCGCAAACAGGAAAGAATGACTTAAGATTAAATGAGGCCAGAGATAAGAACAACACTAACTACCACTTTAAAGTGCGACAGCACATGATGCTTTTCATCTGCCGTGACGTCAGAGATTCGAATGATTGCATTGCAGTTTGGGATTTTTTTTGTCATTATAGGGAAAAACGTGTGTATTTTTTAGACCCCAGATGATTTTTGGAAAAGTTTTGTTGCCACGTGTAGAGTTTAAAAGTGAGAGGAAAACTAGTGGGTGTGTAATTTAGGCTAATCAAAGGTGACAGATGTCAGCAGAGGTCAAGTGAGGTCAGAGGTCACATCCTGCTGTTACCTGGCTGGCTGGACGGATCCTTTAGTTCTTGTGTTTTTGTTTTTTATCCCGATTATTTTTGCATATAACATTAAAAAACAATAATATTAGAGTTAATTTCAAGGAAACCTTTGTTTTTGTCATACAGTTTTTTGCAGGAGCTTTTTGTGCCTGGAGCTTTTAATTAACTTCATTTATCTGAAATATTTTTTTCCACAGATGTATAATTTTGCTGTCCTGAGGTGAATTACTGGAACTGATGAAGTCAGTTCCCCTTGAGTTCACACAGGTGTGTGTCTCGAACGGAGGCAAAAAGTGCAGAAACGCCAGTTTCACGACTGAAGCTTGACAGGGACCCCTGCTGGCGGCTTTATGTACAGCGCACAGGTACACAGTTTATTTATTTTTAAGTCTTTGAGGATTTTTAGTCCGATTCGTATAGATTTCTGAGCCTGTGATTAACAAAAAATATTATTAACCAACAAACTAACAAAAGTGTAAAAAGTAACAGTCAACTAATTCAATAGTAAAACTATTTATTTGTCAAAATGGAAAATTTGTAAAATAAATAACATTTAATTGTGATATAATTATCTATAACATTTAAATACGTATGGAGCGTAATTATTTTAACATCACACTGTGTTTTCATTTACAGAAATGTTAAAATTAAATGACATTAAATAAAATGCTATAGTAGACCACAAGGTGGAGATATTTTACTGACATATCATCACAAGAGCTGATTTATTTTTGAAGCTACAGTAATTTCAAATTTCTCATGATTGCATCCATGCATTCTTCCATGAAAAACTAAGGATATTTTTAATTAACATAAATTTTCTTTTCACAATTAGAGAAGCATTCTACACACGTTACACACACACATGCACTCATGCACGCACACGCATGCACAAACACACATGTACTGCTGACTTCAGCATAAAATCAATCTGAAACTAACAGTGGTGTCACTTTATGCCAAATAGACATAAAATGACTCACCAAAACACCTGCAGAGTGACATATATACGACTTTGAGTTTACATCCCACTGATAAACAAGCAATTTTAAACCCTTTCCAACACTCTGGTAATAACACACACTCTCTTCCTCATGGAAATGTGGAATGTGTGTTTAAAACGCCAGGCAAATATTACAGTCACATGTTTGAAAAGGTTTGCAGATCTGGTGTGTGTGGAGAGCGTGTGGGGGGATTTCTACAAGCGTGTGTGTTTTATCTTGTCTTTTGAGTGTTTGTCTTACACACATCTGTCTCACCTCATGTTGAGACAGTCGTCTCCGAATGTTTCAGCAATTCATGAAAGTCCTGTTGTTGTTTACTCACACACACACCCACACCCACACACACACACACACACACACAAATACATACAGCAGATTCAAGACGGTTCAGACACTCCAAACATAAAGCAGGCAGTATTGAGGCAGTATTTATTTATTTATCCATTCACTGGAGTTTTAATTAAAAGTACCTACATATACCACGTATACTGTACAGTATCTCTTAATTTTCTGAACTTAGTAAAACCAGTAGTAAAGCCAGTATAGAGGCGGAATCTTGGTAATCTGCAATGATCAGTGCAGATTAGGTCTGAAAGTGACATCAGAATCATGTTCACGAGAAGAGCAGAACATCTTCTAATTCACAACTGTGAATCACAAACATTTGTGAGTTTGTCACACAAATGAAAAACCAAAAGTAAATCATGTTTGGTTTGGCTTTGGAACCTTCTGGCCGGTCTGACCAGCTTCTTGGTCTCAGCTTGACCAGACTTACCAGTTTCAAACTATAATTCATGAATTATTTATATAAGATAAAGAATCCTTAAGTTACATAGTTGCGAAAATTAAAAAAATCACTAAACAGAAGAACGTGTAAACGTGTAAAGAAGAACAAGTAAAACCTAAGTTAAACTGGAAATCTGGTTCAGAGAAAAAGGCAGGAAATAAAGATGGAATTGTAAACGCTGCTCTGGCCCTTCAGATCTTGTCAGGCACATAGAGCGAGCTTTGTTTTTTCTTCCTTTTCATCCCCTTCATTCACGACGCAGCAAAAACCTGCTGAATTTTTCATGCGCTGATCTCCGTTGTCTTGAGTTACACCTTCTCTTCCATGTGAACAACTCCACTTTCAGAGGGAGAGTGAGCAGGTAGACCCCGCCCACAGGTGTTCAGGTGTTCCAAGCTCCGCCCCTTTGCCCTGAGCTCTATATGAGGGCACGGTCTGGTACTGACCACAGCCTAACACTCTTCACATCACACACCTCCGAAGCCCCGCTGTCCCCTACTGAGACCAAAGGTATGAGACTTTTTTTTCATATGAAAATTATATATGAATATTGCAAATTTTAGTACAAAATATTTTGTATTCATTTGCGAGATTTCAAGAATTCTCTAGAATTAAAATTCAAGTATACGTTAATTTGTAGCACTATAGAGTTTCAATGATGTGCTTATCCGACCTAAAGGCCAGTAAAGGGCTTTCAAAATGGACATTTACATAAATGGTACTGTGTTATTTGCAGTCCCTCTGATTGTTTTGACCAATCAATGGTTGATTTGTTTCCAAGACGGCAAACGTAAAGCTACAGAAACGTTAATTGTGTGATGTGCCAACACACAGCAACAATGTCTTCTCCACTTACACATAATGCGATCCTCGTGGTTCACAGAAACCGTGGGGATTATTTTTGTCCAAGTACAAACTAGATTAAAGGATGAATTGATGAGAAATTTTCATCCACTTTCATTTGAAGTATAATTCAATATACAACTTGTTACTTTTGTTTGAACTCTGCATGATGGGCTTTTTAAGACTTTAAACAACACGCACACACCCATGCATGCACGCACGCAGACACACACACACACACACACACACACACACACACACACACTCTGTTGGAGAGTGACATTTAACCCTGATATTTTATTGTGAGATTCAGCTCTGACGTGAGTTGATGTTCAAGTCTCAGATCAGAATAAAGGTCTCCTTCAGTTGCGAGCTGTCAGTGTGTGATGGCTTCCTGGCGGAGATGAATGGATTAGGGAGGTGTGAACTGATTCTCTTAAGAAGCTCCGGGTCGAGGAATCATTAGTTACAGGGTCTGGACATTCACTTCTAGCTGTAAAATCCAACATGGTTTAGCTATGGAAAAAAATCTGGCTTTGAGAGAAAAAAGATCTACTGAGATATCACAATGTTTAATATTCATCTGTAATTTAGAATTTTGCTTATAAAAATTAGCATCTTTGTGCTTCATTTAGCCATTAATACCAAAAAAATGTACTTAGATTGAGGAGTTGTCTCACATGGGCTCTGAAATGTGCACTTCAACTCCCCCTGACCCACAAATAAAATCAGTTTGCAGAGGATTAGAGAGTACCTTAACACCTTACTGTAAAAATTACTCCATTACAAGTTACAAGTCGCCTATTCTAAGAACACTTGAGTAAAAGTCGAAAGTATCAGATTTTACACGTAATGAACTTGTAGGCTCAAAAACACCAGAAAATGTGAAAAAAAACTCTTTATTTATGAGGTTTTATTTCATTTTATTTCTATGAAACTTAACACCTTAATGATTCTAAATGGCAGAACAAAATAGATTAAAAGTCTCAGTCAAACTTTAATGTGAAAATTGTGCACCCGCTAATTCACGTGATTTAGCTCATAAATCGCATCCAGTACCTTCAGCACCCTGCAGATGGCGATATCACCTCATCCTCCCAAAAAATTAACTGCTGTAGAAAAAGATGCCAAGTTACAAACAATCACAGTGTAACAAGAACGGGTAAATGTCTATTAAAATGCAGTGGAGTAAAGAGACAAATACTCATCAAAATGTAGCTAAGTAGAGAGTAAAAGTTGCCCAGCCAAGAACTACTTGAGTAAAGAAGCAGAGTCATATTACTCAAGTAATTTACACCAGTTTGGAGGCGGAAATGATTAATTTATCTAGTCAAAAATAAATTCCTACAAAGAAAGTAGAAAATGTTTTTACGAATTGTAGTACATTTGTTTAACTTTCAAAATACTGTATTTTAAATTTTGGCAATTTATCAAGCTTTTCAGGTAACTGAACTATTTTTTAATGCCCTGCAGAGATCCAGACGTCATGGCATCCAGCATCTCGGTGCGTAGTTACTCTCTGGGTCGGCAGCCGTCCTTCTCCAGCATGTCTCTGAGGGACAGTGGACGCGCCCGGTCCAAAGCTTCGGTCTCGTTTTCAGCCTCAAAGCCGCTGTCCCGCTCGTCCTCCATGAGCATGTCCGACCTGAACGGCCTGAGTGGCCTGTCACTAAATGGCCTCCATGGAAACAGCACCAACGAGAAGGAGGCCATGCAGAGCCTCAACAGCCGTCTTGCTAACTACCTAGACAAGGTTCGCTCCCTGGAGAAGTCCAACGGCGACCTGGAGCTGAGGATCAAGCAGCTGATGCTGGAGCGTGTTCCGAAAGGCCACGATATTGACTCCATGATGGCTCAGGCTCACGCCCTGGAGCAGGAAGTATGTGCTGAGCGGATTTAGATCATGCTCTGAAAGATTGACCAGGTTTAATCGGTTAGCAAATGATTAGCTCCCCTAAAACGTAACATTTACCTTATAATAAAAATGTAAACAATTGCGGCACAGCCTGCAAGTCTGCTGTATCAAAGGAAGCGTGCAGTCGTTAAAATCATGAGTTCAAACAACTAGAACAACTAGAGAACAGAGTAAACAGCTAGAGTAAACTCAAATAATCTATACTTAAGATTCCAAATAACTACGGGAATAATTATCGCATTATATTCTTAGACTGTCTCTTGTGTACCAGCTTGGTTTTGGCGCCACAATATAGCAAACAAACGATCGTGGGTCAAACTCCCAGGAAACATCAAGTTTAAGTATAAACCGTATTTTCGGACTATAGGGTGCGCTAAAATGGTCCAAAAAATCCAATCCTCTCATTTTAAAAATTGTTTAAAAAAAAAAACATTTTTAAATTCCTTTTTAGATTAATTCAGAAATATTTCAAAAACGTCTAAGCTACCCTTTTTTTTTTATAAATACACCTGTTAAAGGCAAATATATAGCATTCTTTGCAGTTCTGAATACACAAAACTCTTTTTTCACCCTAAGAAATATTTCAAAAACAATGCTAACAACCTGCTTCTGATATACGACACAGGTCAGGAAGAAAACCCTGGAGAACGCTCGCATCATGCTGGAGATTGATAACGCGAAGCTTGCAGCGGATGATTTCAGAATCAAGTGAGTGAGCATATGAAATCTTCTTTGAGAACTTAGTGAGGAACTTTGGAAGCTTTGTAAATAATGTCTGTGCCTTGATCAAAGATGGGAGACTGAGAGTGCCATGTGTCAGTCGGTGGAGCGAGACTGTGTGGCTCTGAAGAAGGCCAAGTCTGATCATGACCAGATCATTGCAACCCTTCGTGGAGACCTGGACAGTCTGAAGGAGGAACTCTACTTCCTGAAGAAGAATCATGAAGAGGTACAAAAGCCTATTCTGTCTGTCTGTCTGTCTGTTTGTTTGTCTGTCATCATGTACAGCAGTTTAGAAATTGACTGAGAGGAGCTTCCCTGTGTAAGAGTTTCATATTTATTTATTACTATCAAAGGAAAAACAGTACATCGACAAAGACACTGCTTTAATTTGGCTGTGAAGTGATGTTTAGGAACCGGAGAACATTCTTGCTTTGAAACAAAAGCTTTCGTAAGTCATGAAACTACTGTACATCTCCCAGTAGCATTTTTTCTATATGTTCCGTTTCCCACTGAACTTGTTCTTGAGAATCCCAGCTAATCCTTGTTGTACGCGTTTAAAACTGGTATTTCTCCATTCCTGCTTCGCGAAACTCTTGGAGAGTCTCAAGTGGTGTCCTGCATTGTGTGTGATTGAGAAGCCCGAGCTTTGGGGCCACTGGAAACCCGATCCGCAGACTTCTTTTGTCCGTTGCAATCTGAGAAGAGCTTCTGCTGCTCCACTAGCACCGAGTCAAATGTTCAGTGATTGTCAAGTTTGGTGAGCAACCTGCTCCACTCAATAATGCACAACCAACCAACTCAATTCTATTTAAAAGTTCTATATGAGTGCTGAAAATTGTGTGCTTTGTATGAAGGTGCTTTTATTTCTCCTCATTACCTTCGCCATACTATGAAAAAAACAATCACACGTAGACGTAATGGCTATTCTGTGCACCATAATTCAGAGATTGTGAGTTTTTAATACCTTTGGGTGCTTTTCATGGACAGTAGTGAACCTTCTGTGCAATCACTTGTTCAAATGTGTGGCCCGAGTGTCTTTGGAGCAAACGCTGCAATGTTGTAGGCCAACTTTACTTTTAACATAATTGGATTGCTTGCACTGTTGTATTTGTGTCACCCTGAGTGGTTTCTTTGTAGGCCAAAACGAGATCAACACTATTAAATATTCATTGAGGAGAACTTAATAATGAAGTAACTTCCAGCTACCTTGTGCTACTGGGTGCTATCAGATTCCCAGCATTCACCTTGTCTCAAATCCCCACACACACCCCACCCCGACGATCAAACACACTTACCTGAAGTCAAACATCTCATTACTGTTTTTATCAGTTCTTTTGTAAACCATCTCACTATGTAGTGTACTTAGGTAAATGAAGCCTGCAACTGCAGTTTTGTCCTCTCTGCAGGAAATGGACAGCCTGAGGGCAAGGATCGCTCAGGAGGATGTGAACGTGGAGGTGGACGCGGCCCGTGGTCCGGAGCTGGGGACCGTCCTTTCTGAGCTCAGGTCTCAGTATGAGGGCATTGTCCACAAGAACAAGGAGGAAGCTGAAAACTGGTACCGGAAAAAGGTCAGTGGTCTCGGGGGGAACCGTGTGACTTCCTAATGTAGAATCACATTTCCCTCACAAAATAAACTAATACTTTAATCATAGATTACATAAGAATAATTGAAATATTGGTCCTGATCTACATATTTCTATCTACTAAAAATATGATTTGGATCAATTAATTTTACCCATTGACATTTAATTGGACCCCATACGTATGTGTATCGAGGCATTTTGCATAGAATGCTGCAGAAAAGTTTTTTAAATGTTCCTTCAGATATTTAGAGAACAACACTCTAGAGCACCAGACAAAATTTGAACGATTTGATGAATTACCTTGGAAAACCAACATAAATTCCATTCGCAAGTTTTTAGGTGGCATGGTGGTGCAGTGGTTAGCGCTGCCGCATCATAGCAAGAAGGTTTCGTTTGATACTCGAGGTGTGAGTTCGAATTCCTCCTCAATTTCACCTTCTACATCCAATGGTCTTTCTCTTGCACTTCTCTGAATGACATCACTGCCCATCTATTCACATTTCTTATACAAATAAATATGTGTCAAAGGTGTAAAAGCACCCTTGTGAATCGAGTTCACATTTGAGTTCGAATTTGGACATTTTGCTGAAACGAAATTGCAGATTTAATTCAACAGCTCTTTCAAATGTTGGATATTGCTTATATATTTCTCTGCTTTAAGCTATTTTTATTCTAATAATTTGACTATTAAACCATATGTAGCAACACATTGTAACCACGGTTACCTCTGGTAGGTTCAGGTTCAGACTTTTAGCAGACTTTGCGTGGTCGGTCCAATCAACACAGGAATGATGCAGCATAGAAATTGTTTACCACTTGTTTGTCAACAGAAATTGGCAACAATAGCCTAAATATTTTTCTTTACATTTCAATTTCTTTTACATATACATATAAACAAACTTAAAATTTCACATATACATTTTTCTGTGAGCAAACACGTTCATGAACCAAAACTGTCTTGTTGATTGTTCATTAAACACGCCAGTTTCTTATAAACTTACGTACACTAAAGCTGGTTGACCATTTGGTTTTTCTTGAGAAATAAAAGCTATTTTTGGGGCAGAGGACAGTCTATGGAAACCGAGTTCGGAAAGTGGTTCGACATAATACGGTCACCTTAATTTCCGCATCAATACCATTAATTAAAAATCTGCATACTGAGCATTTTTACCTAACATCTAGCAAATGAACCCATACGCTGTACACATTTACTTCTTTCTAATAACCCCTTCTCCATCTGTGTCTGAAAAGCTGGAGACGGTGCAGACGCAGGTGCGGGAGAGCAACGAAGCCCTGCGAGGGGCTCAAAGTGAGCTGACCGAGAGGCAGCGCTTCCTGCAGACCCTGGAAGTGGAATTGGAGAGCCTTCACAAGCAGGTCAGAACCAGGCAGGAGGAACCTTTTAAAGACCATTTGTATTCCCTGAGTGAACTTTTAGAGCCACGGCCAATGCAGATACGGTTTCAGCTTAGCACTGGAATGTAAAACCCTGCCCTTTATGTTGAGGTTATTCGAATGACCCGCACCATAAATGCTCCATCAAGCACCTTTACTTACTTTCACAAGTCAAATGCGTGTGGCACAGAAACACGGTCACAGTTGGATGGTTTGTTGTCCAGAAAATGTCAGCAAAAAGGGGTCAGTGCTAAAAGTGTGTTAGAGCCTTACCTTTGGAAACACTTTCTGGTTTTTCTGACCTTCAAAAACTCATTCCAGTCCCAGATAGCTCACAGCATCTAGAAACAGGCCATGCTTGTATAGAAGCTTGTAAGAAGATCAGAGGCAACGTCACATACTAATTTCTCTATTATTTTATTTTATTTTATTTTTATTGTGTGTAGAGTGTAAAGATGGCAGTTCATCTGGCTCTGCTCACTCAAAATATCTCAAGAACTTTTAAACCAGTGCTTTAACATGGAAATGAATGGCTGGCAGGGAGGAACGCTATTTGGGGTAATTTATGTTTTGTCGGGACAGTAATCTGTTTGCGGACACTTTTCCTCTTGTGTCAGCAAGTGAAGAATAGCAAAGGAAGCCTTTTCTTGTTTTGGGATTTCTTTTTGTTGTGCAATGGCTGGCAGTTTAGAGACGATTGTGTGTAGAATCAACTTATTTACAGATATAGAGTAGTTTATTCATTCTAGCTATCATTCTGTATGTTCAGCACTACACTAAAACATCAAACGTGGAACCAAAGAAAATGTTTTTTCATTCATCTTTTATTTGCAGTGGGTTATCTGCAGTTGTTTTTTTTAAAACAATAAAAGAATAAATAATACAAGTTGTTTGGCAAGAATTATGTGTACATTACCAGTAAAGATGACCTTGTAATGTACCTTTATTTATTTATGTATTACCACATTGACATCTGATACAAATTACAAATTAAAAGTCATACATATAGTAACTATTTGTGGAGTTCATAAAGGCATTGGTTATAGTCTTAATTATAAATCAATTTATTTTATATTTATGAGAAATAAACTTATGTTTTTTGATATAAGTAAATTCAGAAATTTGTAATGCTCAGAAAAATTCCATCAGACAAGTCTCCAATTTAGCCCATTGTTTGAGAGATTATGTCTGTCTGTGTGTGTGCAACTGCAAAACCATCTTTGCATCGGCAGGTCGCCGCTTTGGAGGGAAACCTGGCTGAGACGGGGCAGAAGTACACCATGGAGATGGAGCGACTGCAGGCTACCCTGGCCCAGCTGGAGGAGAACCTGTCCCAGCTACGTCTGGACATGCAGCGCAACAAGACGGAGTACGAGCAGCTCCTGCGGATCAAGCAAAACCTGGAGATGGAGATTGCAACCTACAGACGGCTGCTGGAAGGAGAGGAGACGTGAGTGCTGGAGCTTCATTTATGAAGTCTGGTTTACTCTACATGTTTCTCATTTCTGGTTTTTATTCCGTAGGGTGAAAGAGATTCCTCCACCACCAAAGAGTGAGTATTAATAATAATTATTGGCTGGCCTCTCATAATGAACAGATTTCAACAATATAAAAAAAACACATATTTTTATATTTTATATTATAATTAAGCAATACATTTTGCTATTTATCTATTGCATATTTTAACCACAGAGAAAATGAGCATCATGGAAATGACAAAGTCCCTATAACCACCGTTGTAGTTCATAAAGCAGCATCTGTGAGAGAAGATGAAAACGATGTCAAAGAAATGCACACTTGTTACCTGATGAAAGATTTATTTTTATATAATTAGCAGGTCAGATGCATCAAAGTTTATGCAATTGTTTTCTTTGCATTTATGTAATTCTTCAAAAATTATAGCAACAGTTTCTACTGTACTGTTAAATTCACAATTTATCAAGTATATTTTGCAGTAAATCAGTTTATTTTATTGATAACAAACTGATTCTTACAAGGCATCATGGGAAGTCTTGCCTTTTTTGGTTTTGTACTGTAAAAGCACTGTAAATAAAAATATCTTCGTTTTACAGTACTCATAATAACAGAAGTCCTAATTTTACAGGACTTTGTGATAAACCACAGCAGCCAGAAATGTACAGTTTTTTGCAAGGAACTTTTTTATTGGCTGTATCATACGTAGCTAAACATTTTTTTTTTATTAAATGTACATTTACTGGGTTTTATTTATTTATTTTTTTTTATCTTTTTTTTTTCATGAGATTGTGTAACCAAACAAACAAAGTGACTAGTCCGATCCATTACGTATCTCTGTTGAGATTTGAGGTCTTAAGCTGGCTTGAAATGCTTGGTAAATGGTCATCAGGGCTCTGAATACGGATCTGGAATGTTCTACTTAGCTGGGAGTCAATTTAACCTCTTGACCAGGCTCCACATCGGCCGTGACTGAAAGCTAATGAGACTTTAAACACTGCCAAAAGGAGCAACTTCTTCTCCAGAACTGAAATGTCTGTTTGTTTGAAAGGAATCCGAGGTATCACTGACATCTCTCTTTCATTCTCTCCGCAGAAGAGCCCGATGTTCGTACCCGTAAGATAGTGAAGGTGGTAACGCAAACCATGATCAATGGCAAAGTGGTGGATGAATCCAGTGAAGTCGAACAGATTGAAGAGACAAAGAAGTAAAACAAGAACAAGACCGTCTGTGTGATTCATTAAATAAAAGCCCCTATTGTCTATTTAGGAGCCGCATTACCTTGGGTTCCCAGAGGGGCCCTGAATAACACAGAATGTTGTTTCATTCCCAGTCTTTCAAAGATATCGTCTTTCAATTCTTAGGCAACAAAAGAGCTGAAATTACTTGGCAAGTTGTCAGATCTAGAGCTTAAACTAAAGAAACAAATTACTTATTATTGCTTTTACCTTCGTTGGCTTTTTTTTTTCATCCTCCTGCGCAATATATTTATTTCTATTAGAAGTGTAGTGGACAAATGCAGATTACATGAATATTATCAGAAAATTGTCCTATATTTGTAGAACTTTAGTTTCTGCTGTTTCTGTCGCTTTATCTGTAATAAAATTATTGGCAACTTGCATTTGTTTTACAAGATTTAAATTCTTTTAACTCAATACAGATTATTTTATTATTTAAATGTAATATGTATTACGATTCCTGTATGAAAAAATATATATGACTTCTAAACAACTTATATTCAGATTTATACCGTATAGTAACAAGTGCTGAGTAGTTTGTTGTGTACTTTTTAGTGTTTTGTTCCTCACTACTTATTAAAAGCAATGAATCATTTCTCCAGTAGATTTCTATCAGGTTCAGATATTTATTCAAGCAAATAATGAAATGTAAAACATGTTATTAAAACTTCTTTACATATGTGAAGTAAGAAGTGCTACGTTGCTAAAAGAGACACTTATCATTTTACTTTGTCGTAACTAAATGAAACTAAATGTCAGTCAAGTTAGATAACATTGGAACGTTAGATCCCATGTGAACCAACTCTGTCCCCTAAACTTTTAATTAAACGGTTCAAAGGATCAGGGTTTCTTCTATTTACTCTCCCAAGATGTTGCAGAGAATTATTGTTTGGGACGAATCTAAAGTGCATCTTCCTCTAGCTAAACAGATTCAGTGAGTTGATTTGATCTTTGGCTGGAGGATGTAGAGTCGGATTGGCTGGTGAAGACTGAGTGCTTTGACATTCAGCTTTATCTTGTAGCCCTTTAGTGAGTCTGAATGAATCCCATCTGATCCTTCAATGCCCAAGAAGAAGACACAAGACAAGAGAAAACTCTTCAAAAAGATTGTCTGCTGTATCATTTAATGTCCAGTTTTGGTGTATAGCAGATACATAACATCTGTGCTATTTTGTTGCACATTACATTAACGTTTATTACTGTGTGTGTGTGTGTGTGTGTGTGTGTGTGTGTGTGTGTGTGTGTGTGTGTGTGTGTGTAGTATATTTAAGCTACTTGATTAAACTCAGTCTTAGAGTATATAGCTATTTCAAAAACCTTTAGTAATGATGTGGACATCAAGACAGTGTTAAATTCCAGTTTAAAAGGCAAATCCTGGCATTTGACAGAAAAGGAAACCGAGTAAACTCATTTCCTCCAATGATGGTTATGAACAGTCTGCAGTAATTTTGTTTTTCCTCAAACTGAAAGGAGTCTCTGTGGGTCAAAATTGATCAATTCAGTTATCACAAAAGAGCCTTTTTGTCTTCTTTGAAGGCTGCACCATTCATTTATGGAAACATGACTCTTTAAGCAGGGATTTGTAGAATTACAGAACAGATCTTTTTGCCTGTCACACCCTGTACGTAAAATATACTGAGGTGCAACAATGTAATACTGCACAAGCTTAACACTGGGAACCAACTATTTTCTTTTAAAACTGTTACAACCCTGCAGTTCGTCGTAACAAAAAGTTTTACTTTACTGATTTCATCTGGGAAATTTTTTCTAAAAAGAAAAATTACATGTACAGTATAGGTTTATGTAATGAATAATTATATAATTATATGTACTGTATATTTATTATCACCAGTTTATATGACACTTTTTGTATCTATTAAAAGTGCAAATATTATGTTTTTTAAATATTTGAATGTTTTGATGTAATTATCTATCTATCTATCTATAATATAGAATATATGGAATGATGTCATGTGCTTTAGAGACCAATTATTTTGTTAAGTGCTGTTGTAATTGAAAGATTCTTAAACTAATCCTAGTAGTCGCCTGAACAACTCTACGTAATCTGAAGCGCTTTAGCAACAATAATTTGTGGTATAAGTGAAACATAGTCATTTATAGGTCAAATAAAAAGATTGTTGTGTATAATTTTTTAAAGACTTTCTCCTACCTCCCCTTCTACACAGTAGATAAACCGTAGACAGACAGAAATGCTAATGGTTAGCATGAGGCTAAAGGTAGCATCTGACAGGACTTTGCCTTGTCTTGAGCGTATTTGCGACACATTTTAATTATCTTCGCTCCACTGCATATCCTGGTCATGTAGTTAGGCCCTTAATTTAAACGGCCCACATCCAGCTAAATGCCTTCACTGTAGCGTATCATATTAAAATGCCATGTTCCATACTGTCAGATAAAATTGGGTTTAAAGTTATTACCTAGCAAGGCTATTATCGCTTTCATTACTTGTGATGTTTTGTAGTTAGGCTCCATGGTTACTTTTATACTTCACTCAAATGTAAGTTTGACACACAAACAAAAATACGTTTTGCTGACACATGGCGCTAACAAATTAGCATTAACGTTAAAATTTTAGGTGAGCGCAAAGGTACACTAAGAATATTAATCTTGGCCCTTTTTATAGTATTTCAGCAAATATCTGGTCAACTAAAGGCCAACGGTAAAACTTTTTTCACATTTGATGCTTCTTTTCAAACTAATTTACATAAGTACTAGTGCGAAGGTGCAGAAGGCCCTTAAAGTCATCACGCATCCTTGAAACTGACAATAAGTCAAACTTTGCCTTTGTTTCCTATCCAGTGAAACTCATTCTGTTTCAGCGAAAAGACCATTAGCATTCCAACGACACTCAAGTCTCTTCAGACTGCTGAAAGCTCTGTAATTATCTGCTGCTTAACTCTTACGGTTAAATTAACCAATGACACGCTGTCACAGAAAACTAATTCCGTGTGAGTCACGGCTGTAGAAAGCAGGGTAGTTGACTTGAGTCACATATTCGATGACTTTGACTGGACTTGACTGGCAACCTGACATGAACTTCATTTGAGGCACTAATTTTCGACACAATATTGATTTCCCGCTGATTCCTGGTTATTGTCACATGTTGGATTCTTGATGAATGGAATGTATATTGTGATTTGACTTTACATGAAAACCAATGGGTTCATTAATTCAGTGAAAAACAATTGGGTTTACTTCACTGCACTTAACAATAACTCATAGAAACAAACAACGCCCAAAATTGACATTTACATACTCATTTATTCAACTGCAAATTTGCATGCATCCGACACAAGAAACTTGACATTATATACTGTATTGTGTCATCAACCAAATGCCTTATTGCTCATACCATTGATTTTTTGTAATATTCATGTTTTGTATTTTGTGTAAATGTACTCTTGCAATGTATTTTTGTAATTTTGCAAAACAAATTACATACAGTTACAAAGCACAATTTCACCTACTGCACAATTTCTGTTAATCCTTCTTTTACTATTTAAACCATATTTATAACCTATAAATATTTATTATATTTTAACATAGTAAAAACTTTAATCTGATAGAATGAGGTAACATTAATTATTTAAAATGTACATAAAGTAGTCTGCACAAACTTAATTACATTCAAGAAACAATAACACAAAGCAAATTAACTACAAATTCAATGACAAATTCTGAATTGTTCTCACTTCTGTTTTCAATTTTGAATTCTCGAAAGTCCAGTCCAGCGTATTTTTTGTTTGTTGGTTTTTGCGATAAAAAGTTTTAAAAGGAAAACTAAAATTACCTTTGGGAAATGTAGTAAAATCGAATTAGTGAATAAGGTATGTCAGGTAAAGAGGCAGTTAAAGAGCGCCACCCTCTGACCAAGTCATTTATTTCACTCAAGCGACATCGCTTCACTAATCGTAGAGAAAATCGTTTAATTAAATGATTAAAAGCAAAATTATCAAAAGGAATTCACATGCTTTCTCATTTCCAAACGTTCTCTGGCCAGTTGTTGTTTTTCAATCATTCAAACAACAACAACAACAACAACAACAACAACAACAACAACAACAACAACAACAGCAACAACAGCAACAACAACAACAACAACAACAACAACCATTATAATAAGTCACAAAACATACAGAACACGAACTGTCTAGTTCTTAATAAATACTATGTGTATGTCCTGAAATCAGAAAATAACAGTTTTAACGACTAAATATGGAGACGGGAAATTTTTCCATTTTGGGTGTAATGCGATTATTACAACAATGTATAGGTTTTCTACAACAATCGTTTCTATACATGAATAGCAAAAAAGCGATTTTAAATAGATCGTGTCTGTTTCTTTAAACTAAGCGGAGCCTACGCCTCTAAAGGCGGCTTGTTCCGGCTTTGACCCGTTACATCTTTATTCCTGCACGCAACATTAAAATAGTTCCAAACACCGTCACCTCCAACAACAACAATAACATGTTTAGTTTTTCTAAACAGGTGCCGTTTGAATGTCAATTCCACTTTTAAAATCGCAAACCACAACCAACATTAATTTTAAAGATTGGTAAAGCCGCAGCGGAGTGATATCTCTCTGCTGGACGAGCCTTTTAAGTTCTAAGTCTACTATGGTAAGGTCCGTTGAGTTCATCATAAATATTAAGTAGGTCCTCATAAATAGGTTGCCTAGTAACTTTGATATGATATTAATAGAACATCTTGATATAGACTCTTAGAATTATGTCGCTTTTAGATTAATGTCTAAAAGTTCTAAAATAAACATACTTTTTTCATATTTTTCAAACGTCATTTGATTATATGTACATGTTAGATTTTTTGTCATTTGTTTTAACATTGTTTTAGTTTACGTGATCATTTGCACATTTTGAATTTTATCGTGTTCTATTGTTAGGATTTGGTTTTTTTTGTTATTGATTATGTTATCTATAAAAGCATCTGCCAAACTGTAACTTCAGCCCGTGAATATTAAATACATAAAAGTCAATTACTGTGTAACGCGACCCAATGGGCGGCGTTTGCTTCTTAATAAACATTAGGATAAGTAGAGTCTCTCGCCGTAGTAGGCTCTGTAATTTCGCTGACAGTCATGATGGGAGTGAACCTGCTCGTGCCAAACACGTCGCTCCGTAAGTGCACGCGCTGCTTCATCGCTGTATGTCTCACGAATCGTTTTATGTAGCGTTATTAAAAAATAAAATCGTGAGAAAACAAGTCGACTTCGTGGCGAGGAATATGATCTTATGGCGAAGTGTACAGAAAGTATGGACGGTTATGACTGCGCTCTGTGTCGCCTTCGGTAAGTACGAGTTGCGCGACTTTCATTTTGGAATCTTTTTTAATTAATGCATCTAAAGCAATACCGTTTGGTTTAGAGGTACAGACTGGTGTTAACACTTTCTCTTCTGAAAGATGATAATTCCTTATGTGCAGTGTCGATTTTGCATTGTAACATTTCATGCACATCGCTTCCTTCTACATCGACAGTTATTTTGTTAAACATGGTGACGCAAACTTGGGGAAGAAGTTTGTCGAGATAAATATTTATTACCATTGCAGTGATAAAGTAGCGCACGAACCGATTCGCGCTCAAACCAACTTCCGCGTTACACGCACACACGCACCCACACAAAAACCACACAAACACGCGCGTGCGCGCACACACACGCACACACACGCACACACACACACACACACACACACACACACACACACACACACGCACACGCACACAAACACTTTCAAGAACAGTTCCAGCTACTGCTGAGATGTGGCTCCTGGCATCTCTTTCANACACACACACACACACACACACACACACACACACACACACACACACACACACACACACACACACACACACACACACACTTCGCAGCTCAGCATTCCAAGGGTTCAGGTTCTAGACCTGACAGTCTGGAGCAAGTGCTTTCCACGAAACATTAGAGACCGCCACTTATTAGTTCATATCTGTGCCAGTGATGATGTCAGTGCCCACGGTGGCTTGATTTTAATCCAGTGTTTTAAACAGAATTTCAATTCCACTGGAGTACAATAACACAGTGGACTTGCGTTTGATGGCGTGAACATCAGAATGTATTTAGAATTGACTAACCTATATATGTTTAGTTTAATATTTTAACAAGTTTTAAACTGTTAATACACATATACGTACAATACATAAATAAATAAATAATATATAACTTCAGTTATACATTGCATCTATATCTAGATATAGTTTAGCAATGCAGTTTATTTTCAGGTCCCTTGAAATCTGATATATTAAATAAAAAAATTGAATGCATTATTATTATTATTATTATTATTATTATTATTATTATTATTAAATGTCTGTTTAAAACGCAATACAATTAGTACCAGTTTGGCCTGGAGTTTAAACAAGTTGACATTTTATAAAGCAATGTTTAATAACAATCAACTACATATTATTTAACTTAAAGGCATGAGCAGAACATTCTCTTTTGGGCTTAATGTTCGTTTTTTGCTCGATTCGTGTCGTATTTCCACCAGACAATGAAGTGATTTCCTGTTTATGATCTTGGGCTTTTTTTTTTTTCGTTTTTCGTTGTGAAAAATAAGTAAAATACTTGATAATAATAATGCTTGATAATATTACATGTACTGTTTCTATTCTATCATTCGATACAAAGTGTACCTTCAAACAATAAAACGCTTATAAAAGTGTACATATATTTTAAAACACCTCAAAAGTGATTTGCTCTGAGTGGGCGTGGAAATAACGGGAAGTGCTTATCTTGAGACGCTTCTTGGCGTGACCCTTGTTCCTTAAGTCCCGCCCACTGCATCCATTTCCGTCTTCAGACGGCACGAGTGACGAGTCTCGACCACGTTTTCGTCTTACACGCTCGAACTCGGCGACATTAAAACCACCGCGTGGAATCATGACTCGCACGAACCAAACTCGGCCCGGCTGTGGGTGTTTCGCGACTGTGGCGCTTTTTACGGTGCGTAATAGTCTTAATATTCCAGTGCTTTACATTAACGTGTTGTTTTATTGTTGCTCGACTCTATGTATTTGTCCGAATCAAAACCCTTCTCTGATATTTCTGCTTTTGACCGCCGTTTAATTCACTCTATCAACGCCAATCGCTAATTTCGCTTTTCTATTTTTATTTACTTGTTAAGATATTGTTTATTGTTTCCAAACACGTGTTTTTAAAAACGTCAGTTTTCATTTGAATTCTTTCTAACTAATGACGTTATCTCTTACTCTTTTTAAAAAAAAAAAAAACCCAATTACACTTAATTGGTGTAAAGATGCTTCGGCAAATGATGAATTGTGCTCAGACTGGTGGCTCAGGACCACGTGTTGACCCCTGATTGGGACCAAAAGTTTTTAAGGTGTAATACTTTAGGGAGTTTTAACTGCGTGTATTTAGAATTATTGTTAGTAATTTATAAAAGGGGGTTTAATGTAAACCTGGGAAAAGTTTGAGCTCAGGGAGTCCTCTTTTTAAGATCTGTATTTGGTCATTTGAATCCTGATTCCATCGCCTATAAAGTTGCAGGTTCGAATCCTGGTTGCAGTTCCAAAGATAAGCAAGATGCCAAACAATTACTCCACTACTGGACCAGTGGGCAGCCTCCAGCCTTTCGGTCTGGGGAGCATGTGGTGGTTAGTGTCTTCCTCTAGGACACCATTTTGAAATCACAGGGCCAGGATTCGAACGGCAAAGAGGTCAAACTCCCTATTTCCGGACTGACCACTGCTCTGTGTGTCTGTTCATTTCACTGGATAAGTCAAAAACACGGAGCACAATTGAGTGGCATGGTTCACTCAGTCTTTGAAAGTGACAAACTAGGATTGATTTATTGTGTGAACAGTTATTCAATCTCT
Source organism: Paedocypris carbunculus (assembly GCA_028128575.1). Lineage (NCBI taxonomy): Eukaryota > Metazoa > Chordata > Actinopteri > Cypriniformes > Paedocypris > Paedocypris carbunculus. The sequence continues at coordinate 362,724 of SOMO01000149.1, forward strand.
GAGATCTGACAGCCAGCGTTGGTTGGTGGAGTGTTAATGTGGGTGGTTGGTGTGTTCTGTGGTGGAAAAACAAACATCTGAAGGGGGTGGTATGGTAATTTTCTTTGTTGTGGGCTGGTGTAAGGTGAGACTGACAATTCCACTTTTAAACTTAATGAAATAAACATACAGCCTTTAAAAGTTCTGAAAGCCAAAACTTCATTAAAACGCTTGATGTCGAAATAAGACTGGAAAAACTCAGTATTTTCTAAAGGCTATTTTTTTGTTTCAGGACAAGGTAGTGATCGTTCAGCCTAGGCTTGACCGGTCCACCTGCTGGTCACAGGATGCCGGTGCAGGCGGCTCAATGGACCGAGTTTCTGTCATGCCCCATCTGCTACAACGAGTTTGATGCCAGCAACCACAAGCCTGTCAGTCTGGGCTGCTCGCACACGGTCTGCAAGACATGCCTGCACAAACTGCATCGCAAGGCCTGTCCGTTCGACCAGACGGCCATCAGCACCGAAATCGACGTGCTGCCCATCAACTATGCGCTGTTGCAGCTGGTGGGCGTGTCGGTGAGTAAAGCATGCTGGCAGATTTTTATTTATTTTTTTTTTTAGGAAAACTCTTGACTTTGGACCCAATGCTCTTTGGCAGCTCCCTGATGGTGAGATGGTCAGTGTGGGAAGTGCAGAAGATTCCGGACACTATGAAGCGTGCAGGACTTGTGTGCAGGAACTGGCGCTGTTTCTCAAGCCCATCAGTGGAGGCAAAGGTAAATGTGTGTGCGGATGGTATTGATCAATTCCAGTAGATGTATATGCAATGTTGACGTCTGAGCAACCGTGGAAGAGATTGGCACTGCATTTCCTGTTAAATGGGTTTGTTCGAACGGTCGTAACGATGGAATATACAGTGCTACATATGCAGTAATGCCTAATGAGTCAGTTTTTTTTCTGAATCTTTAATTCACTTGTTCAGTTTAACCATTATAAAACACGTCTCAGTTTGTGGTTTGTTTACTGTACAGAGGCTGTGCGATTGGGACAAGGAAGTGGTTGAGTAGCTTTGCATTAAGATAACATTATATTATAATAAACTGATAATTTCTTATCTGTGACATCCTTATTTAGTTTCATTACATGAGCCTGTAATTGAGTAATCTCCTCTGTAAATTCAACAGACTCTTGTAGATGGGTAAAATAGCTTCAAGTCATTCTCGTTCCCAGCTCCACTGACTAGACCCGTCTGTTTCAATATGGGAATAACAGTTTCTCCTTTCAGCAAAATTAAGACACCGTCTCAATCTGTAGCGCCTTTTTTCGAACTTTTATCTACTACATTTAGTTATCATTTTTGTGTGTTGATGTCATTCATTTCTATAGTAAAGTAGTTTGTGTTCAGGTTTTATATGGAATCTTTTGAAGTAGATATTAAACCTGTGGTGCTCCTAATAATGAACATGATTTTTCTTCATTTCAATGTTGTTCCTCACAGGCGTTGTCACAGTCAGTCAGAGCGCGCTCAGTAGGCCCATGCAGAGGAAACTTGTGACTCTGGTGAACTGTCAGCTGGTTGAAGAGGAGGGCCGCATGCGGGTGGTCCGAGCATGCCGTTCTCTAGGCGAGCGCACGGTCACTGAGCTGATCCTGCAGCACCAGAACCCTCAGCAGCTTTCGGCCAACCTGTGGGCTGCTGTCCGTGCCCGTGGCTGTCAGTTTCTAGGACCTGGTACGTTGATGATTCCAAGTCATATTTTCTGTTTTTGTGTGTTAACACAGCACAATATTTGTCCCAATTTTCAATCAGTGCCAATGAGACCGATGGGGCGGGGGGGTCTTATTTTGGATTTTTACTAGGAAAACTTTACTATTGATAATTTGTGTTTATAATAATATTCAACGCAAAT
>SOMO01000150.1:40548-55014 GCA_028128575.1 Paedocypris carbunculus
CAATATAGTCCTATACCATTAAAAATGACATTCCCTTGAATTGCTTTTATATTTGAAGCAGTTATCAAACCAGTACTTTTACTTGAGCAAAAATGTTGAGTTGATTCTTTTACTTCCACAGAAGTCTTTTTTTAACTGTAGTATACAGTATAAACTACTGTACTATCTACTTGAGTAATGAATGTGACTACTTTTGACAGCACTGCTGAAAACATCGGATAGACCCCTTCTACAGAAATAAGAAGGTCACGGAGTTCATCAGTAACCCTCTCTCCCCCCACCACGTCATGCCCTACTTGCATTTAAACAAAACGACCATTGATTTAAACATTGTCCTTCCTTGAGCTCAGTCTTCTTAGATGTGTGCTTCTTTTACAGGGTTGTATAAGTTAATTATGTTAATTTAACTTTCCATCAAGAGATCAGAAGAATCAACCCGAGTTTGTATTAAAGTACAGTCACTGTAAGCAATTAAGGCGTTGATGATTTACAGCTAATTTATATGTTCCTCTGTGTCTTGTGCACCTGCACTGTGTCTCATTTCCTAATTACTACCAGATTTATAGTGCCCATAAAAGACAGCCGGCAGCAGAAGTGATGTGGGCACGCTGTCTGTGATGTCTTTCAAGCAAATTGCATTCTTCCTCAGCGTATGTTCGGCAGAAACTCCAAGATTGAGATTTAGCAAAAAAAAGCAGTTTGCCAAGCTGATATTCTGGGATAGAGGCCAGTGTCTTGGTGAATGAATCGGGATCACAGCAATGCTTTGAGAGATGCCGAGACTGATTGATAGCTACCTGTCCTCCCCTCCATAGGCGGTTGAAACTCTTTTCTCCACAGTAGACGTGCGACTCCTTTTCTTACCACAAAATAGTTTTTGAGGAGGCAAACTGCAGGTTGATCTTTCCCTCTTTGACAGAGCTTGAGAGAAGTGACTTGTTTTTTGTAGAAAAATAACGCAGCAGCTAACTTTTGGCATGGAGAATCATCTGTTGGGTGTTTATCGACTCTCGAGAAGGACAGTGAGAATGGCTGAGGTTGGCGAAAAAGGCTGGAATTTTTTTGTGTGTATCTTTAAATCACAGTTCAGAATATTTCATCTCTTCAAAAGTGGAAGCGCTTCTGAATTCATAATTTCCTTCATTTCTTATCAGCCTCTTTCATCTTTATCAGTCCTTATGAAAACTGACACTGCACTATTAATTCCTATTTTTAGATAGCCATGATCAGAACGTTCTAATACATTTGACGTTGTACAGTGGGTGTTCTATATTGGCTAAATTCACAATTTACATCGTTTGAATGCAAATAGCGAGTTTTTTTTTCCACTTCAGCTCACTTAATGTAATTGGGTGAACCTCTTGCTTTTCCCCTCTCACTGGGTGTTAGCTTCGTTCAGCTTGAGCTCATTTATTCTGTCATTCCTGATATTAATGAGTTCAATGTGCTTTTCCTTTCCATCAGTTGTCCGTTTTCTCACACTGTATTTGCATGATTCAGTGAAAATTTTTGATCCTGATGGTTCATTAGTGTTTTACTGCGAACAGACTCTTTCTAAAGGCCACCATCTGACGCTTGTGCGGGGGCACGGAGACCCCCGGGTAGTGCGAGAAGAGTTGGAGCCAAGAGTTGTGCTTCCACAGAGATACAATGTGCTGTGAATCTTAGATGCACAGATTCACTAGATTTCTTACTCGAGAAAAAAATCAAGATTACTTTAATGCGACGCGATTATATATAGACAATATTACATCAAAACTGATTAAATTGCTAATTGTGATTGATACTCATATCTCATATTCACATAATTTTTTACATCATTATAGCCGTAATACGTATGTCACGACTGGACAAAAATGAAACATTTTGCAATAAAAAAGTTTTATTTACGGTTTGTAGGTGTGTGATGTTGCTACACTTTTCACTTATAAAGCCTCATTCTATTTTATTGCTTAGTATTATTTTAGCCTCATTTATGGTATTTTCCCTAATACATTATTATTGGACATTATTGCACATACATTATTATACATTATTTATTTCATTCATTCTGGTGATAAGTCCGGTACTAAGACACAAGCTAATGTTACAGGATTTGAGAAATTACGATGCATTGAATACGGAATCCCAGATCAAATAAACGAGGCTTGATTGAAAGGCACCTTTGAAAATATATTCATATGATTGCTGGAATAATTTAATTTTTAATAGGCTTGCTTTGACCATGGCGGTTCAATTTAAAATCTTCAATGACTAATTGTGAAAGCGTTGAATAGCCCCCTGCCCCCCCCGACCTTCCATACACAAGCTTCATACTGTTAAAGCCTCAACTTTCTGGCTCACACTCTTGTGACCTTTTGCGTCTCTGTCGTCTACACGGGGAGGGACAGGCCTGGGGCAATATCCCTCTCAGTCGTTCCCCCGAGCAAAGCCCAAGGCAAGACCTGTCTGCATGCTTTCTGCTACATTCCAACGCCGGCCTGTCAATCACTCCACCAAGCCTCTGAAACTCTGACCCTTTTCATGGCAGTGCTTTTCCATTGGGCTTTGCTGTCAGAGACCTAGTGTTTGAGGAAGTAGAGAAAGATAAAGGAGACATAGAGAAACAAGTCTTCCTCCTTCACTCGCACATACTGATTTGTTACTGCAGACTCAGGCGTCCTGCTAGCATGAATAAAAGATGGACAGACCTTAAGCACATCTCACTCTGACTTTATACTAAAGACAAGAGGAACATCTTTTTTTTTTTATTGTGTGTGACTGTGTATGAAATAAAGAAAATGTTCCTAGTCTAAAGCAAAGTTAAATGTTTACCCATTTTAAAAGCTTTGTTCATATTTTTGGATAAAAATGGTAGTAGATATTTGATGCATTCATTTAAATGTACACCCAAGTTCACCAATCACATTTCCTATTGGTTTCCACAGGTATACAGTAATAATATGGTTATTGTGCAGTAGTACAGTAGTTACTATACAGTTCAAAATGCATATTGATGAGTCATTATACAATGATAATAGGTATTCATTTATATGTTTATTTTGGACAATATGTGTCGGACAATATATTTTTATAGAAAAAAATTGTATTCACTATTGTTTTTTTTTTTCATAGGTCATTCTCATTCTCACTAAATATTACCATGCTGAGTCCAACAAAGTTCTGGAAAGTTCTCTTTGGAGGTAAGTGACAGACTTTTCACTTGGGCCAAAAATGCTATTTGTTTTGGCCGCAATTTAAAAAGAAATGGTTGGGGATCTAAAACCCCCTGACAGTAAGTCCATTTGTAATTCTAATGATTTTCTTTAGTGATTTGCTTAGAGAATTTGAACCTTGAAGTTTTATTGATTCTTTCTTTGCCCGTTTTAAAGATTTAAGGATTTCTTAATAAATTCAATAGATAAATGAATGCATTTTAGAATGGATTTTGTTTCGTTGGGTTAGTTGTTCCATTGGGTTAGTTTTTCAAATGTGCCACCATTATAACCAAAGTCTTGGCAACAGTTTATTTTCAAAGTGTGTCATTACAAAAGCCAATTTGTGCCAATGAAAATTGAATACATTTTTTTTAAAAATAATAAAACATCCTGAAACGTATCTGTCAATCTAAAAAAATCTCAACACCTCCTTATTATTATTATAGTAATTATTATTATTATTATTATGTTGTTGTTGTTGTTATTCATTTTGTGGTTGAGATATTTTTTTAAACGCATCTCAGATAAGGGCGGGGCACACAACTCCTTGCTCTGATTTGAAAATAAAAGATTGATGATCTTGACCAAGAAATACAAGTTGAAATCAAGATTTAGATTTAAAAGTATTTTGATGCAACAAATGAAAACATGAGTTCTGAAAATAATCTGTGACAGAATGTTTGTGTTCCCTAAAAATCGCTTAATATTAAAATTAATTATTTCCATGAAACAAACATGAATCTAAATGTTCATCACATTCATAAATACTAAAGAAATGACTAAATTTGAACGATATAAGAAAACAAAAAATGATAAATGGGAAAAATGTTACCTAACTGACTGATGACAGTTTCAATCTGCTTAGCAAAAAGCAAAGTCTAGGTTCGTGTTACCTTAACAAGTAAACCCAATGCTCTTCTGATAGTCCTCTAGGGCTTTATTAGAGGCTATTCTTGATTTTGCCTGGATATTAGAAATGACCATGGCTCTACTGTTTGCTACATTGTGTGCTAATTGCCTCGCGCTATCCACTGTTTAGCACTTTTCCTCTGTATAACCAATTACTGACAACTCCAACAGTGTTGCAGTGTTTTAGGCTTTTATATATTTTTGGCTTTGGAAAAGTTTGGTTCAATCGATGGTGATAATCACTAGATTCGTATGTAGAAGCTGTAAAGATGTAAAGAATGAGCTAAAAATATAGAAGGCGTAGCGGCATTTCTGCCAGTGCGCTCATTAGCCTGTCTGTCTTTGACTTGGTCGAGGCTGACATCAGTTTAACATTTGGGTACAGAACATTTCTGTTACTTGGCTGCCTAATGACCAGGCAGATGCTAAACAGGGTCTTTTTCCCTAGCGTGAGTTTGTCTCCAGAATTGTGTTAGTATATACAGTATAAGCAAGAAGCATGCGTTGACTTAAAGGTGGCGCAAGAGAACAGAAAGGGCCAGAGACCGGTCTTGACATGTGTTGAGGCAGGTAGGGTATCTCTGTGGCCATCTGGAACTTTCTTTATAGCAGGAAGGCAAAATTACAACTCTCTGCAGCATCTATCTTGTAGCTTCAAACGTTGAGATTTCTTTATACGTGCAGTCATGCGTATCCTAGGCATATCACATTGCATCACTCTGTTGCTTATTTATTGGTTTCTGTATTTTGTCTGTGTTCCTTTTGGAAAAAGACACACTTGAATTTTCTTACGTCACCCCTCAAGAACTCAAGAACAGTTGGCGAGAATGACCACAGAACTCATGCGCATTTCATGCAGGAAAATCTGACGCAGATGGGGATTGTGGAAAGAAAAACCCCACGGTTTTAGAATAAATTAATCGAATTAGCTACATTTTCTTATACTTTATTCATGATATTCATATGGCCACTAAATCCCAGACTTCAAAGACAGTCCATCATTAACCAGACAGCCAGACTCTCTGAATTATGTAAAATCTACCTTGTTGATGTTTTAATTGTTGTTCAACCTATAAATTATGCAGCAAAATTTTGATGAAGCCGTTTTAATTCAAAGACACGTTATACAAATAAAACTAAACAAGTTAAATCTTAAGAAACAGCTCCGGTGATTGGGACTCTTATTATCTAGTTTTAACATGTGGCGTCTAACGTGGCAGTTGTGGTCCAGTGTTAGGGAGTTGAACCTGCAACCTGAGTGTATTAGGTTCAAATCCTGGTCCAGTGGGTTTCACAACTGAATGTCCTAATTGTCAAATCCACTTGCTGCCCTCACTTAAAAGGCAACAAAGCCCTAAAATAGTGAAAAAGAACGTTCACACAAAAGTGAGGGAGTTTGTCAAAATGGCCACTAGAGACCACATCAAAATTGTGTTCACTTCATTTAAACATCCAGTGAAGTTACACATACACACAGTGAAGTAAACACTAGTAATACACATACACACAGTGAAGTAAACACACTAGTGAGCATGTGGGGTTCATATTTATACCGGTATTGTGGCGTAACTGGTCTTTTGTTGTGCCACGGCTCAATTAACTCTATCAGCACACATTCTGCCTAATGAATTACTTTTTGCATATTTTTAAATAAGTGGCTTGATGTTTACTGATGCTTGATTGGGAAACGCCGGCAGTAAAACCCTAAACGAGCTGAAGGAAAACTGGTTGATTGATGTGGCACATCACAGCGCTAACATTAGACCTCATTATCACATAGCAGTGGAACGACAGGCTTAAACGTGTGGTTACGTTTGCACATATATTAATTCATTCATTTTTCTATTAGAAATGCAAAATTGAACATAATCAAACAGAGGTTGTACTGTCATCTTCCAACAAGGAAGCTTAACCAGGTATTTCTGCACAATGTTTTGTTCTGTCTGTCTTCTCCTGGGTTTCCTTTAGATTTGATTTGAATTATATTTGCCAATGTTGTGGATTAAAGCACAGAAATGTCCTGTAGGGGTGAGACTTGGTCCAGAGGGTAGAACCTGCCACCCATTGGTCACAACTTACCATCTCCCGACCACTAGACCACACCTTCCCTTTTATTGTTAAAAATGTGTTTAGCTTGAGAAATCATTGAGCTTTAACAAGTAGCAAGCAGCCCACTTATAGTTTTCCTATTGATTTTATTTTTACACAAATGAGTACAAATGGTCTCTTCAACCCCCAGTTGTAGAAATGCTTATTTTGCAATTTTGGTTGGCCAGACAGAGGCGGCTTGAATACATATGAATGTGCTCGTCTGGAGTGTTCTGGTCCTGAGGACAGACAGGTGCTTGTAGACACTGGATTATACCTACACTCCCGGGCAGGATGGCAAATTGTAGCACTTCCAATCACACCTTTCAAATGCATTTTGTGTTTTCTACTCACTCACACATACTCATACATGCCTTTTGCAGATGGAATTTATAATTCATGTGTTCTTCACACATCTTTTGAACTGCTGATGGAGGATTGCCTAGAGACAGTCCCCCAATCTCTCTCTCTCTCTCTCTCTCTCTCTCTCTCTCTCTCTCTCTCTCTCTCTCTCTCTCTCTCTCTCTCTCTCACACACACACACACACACTGATGCATGCATATAAATCTCAAGGGGCTTCACTCCTCCATAATACATGAAGAGATTCTCCAACATCCCATCAACCCCCACCCTCTGACCCCCTGTGCCTCCGACAAGTGTAATTAAGGGTCTTTGGGGAAAGGAGAGGCAGCGAAATGAAATCTCTTCAGGCCATTTCTCCTGGGCCTCCAGTCAGCACTGTCTTTGAGTGACTTGAGAACTGATTTTAGTGTCTAAGTTTATTTGCGGCTCTTCTGTTCGCTCAGATGTTGTTTACCAAACAGTTTTCACTTCCATTATATAATTATCCAAAAATCAATTGAATAATGACAAAGTCAGACAACTTTGTAGTGAAGATAAGTCATGATCCCAGTCACTATCTTGGGTGCTGAGGAGAGAGACTGGTATTCTTTACTGGTATATTGCCCAAATCAATGTTGTATTCCTTGTGTTGCTAATCATTCTTTTTGCATGTGTTCTGTCTTTGTTTTTACAACCTGCTGTTTGAGTAATTATTACTCACGGTGTTCACCCGCTGAACTCGTTATCCTAATAATTAGCTCCATTATTTAAAGCTTGTGTGTTCTTTGTTTAATGCTTGATCGTTTTTGTATTGATGTCTACGCTTATGAGTATTCGCCTATGTCAAGCTCTGTGTTTTTGTGTCCTGGTGTTCCCTGAGCTTTTTTTTTTTTTTTGTCTTGAGCTCATACTCAGTTATTCGTTATTCAATTTTTGCATCAAATTTTACCCCTTGATGCTGTTTGTTTTTCATTTTGTTACTGATTTTTGTTTCACATTTGACTATATTCTTAGTGAAAGCATGGACCCGGATTTAGGCCTGAACTGGGTGTCCTTGAGGAAGACACTGACCCCCATTTTCTCCTCGGGCTCCACGGCTTAAGGCTGCCCATCTGTGAGTGTTCACTTCACTGGATGGGTTTGATGCAGAGTACAATTTTGATATCCCTAGTGGCTATATTGACAAATTCGCCTCACATATAATCCCATATCACAGATTAGAACACTGATTTAAGTCAGTCGTGTAGAATTATTGGAGTCATTTAAGGATGTGGTAAATAATGTTTGGGACGTACATTGCATTGCCTTGTTGCTTGTGTAATATTGTAGTTCGGTTTCTAGTACTGTACTTCATTTTTGGTTCTGTCTGGTTCTCATCTTTGCCTGTCTTGTAGATTACACCTATACCAATCTGCTCATGTTCATGTTTCTATCTCTTGGTTTGACCTGAGGATTATGAAACTACTTTTGCAATTTTAAATTGCTCATGGATCACGACCCTGATGCCTCTCATTGCAGTTGTACTGCTTTGGGTTTTGGATTAAAGATTAGATCAGAAGATAACCTTACACAGGTTAGTTTTTGATCACTCATGTTCAAAAAGCCACGGAAATGTGGTGAAGTGGCCATACTGACAAACTCACTAACTTTACATCAATGATGCAATCCACTTATTTTCACATTATTATTGTGTAAAGGAAAATGTTCAGTGACCTTTACCGTAGATATCCAGTCTTATCTCAAACCATCAGGATAATGATAAACAAACAAAAACAGTTTTAATTTAGTGAAAGTGAGATAAGTTTGTCAATACAGGCACAAGAGACCATATCAAAATTATGCTTTGCATTTAACCATTCCAGTGAAGCGAAAATACACACAGACCCGGAGAATGACTATGACAGTGACCAGTGAGAAGTGACATATGCTGGATAGGAAATGTTTTAAATGGCTTGTTAAAAACCAGGACCCAGTACACTGGTGCTAATCTTCTGGCACTCAATCTCTACAACATCTTTTGTGTGATGGTAGTCTTGTGAACTGAATGGATAGCTGAATCTCTCTCATAAGTGGTCCAAAAGTGCTCCCATCCCTGTCAATCAAATAGATAAACACCATCAATAACAAAAAGATTCTCCTTATCAGAGGTTAATGGAAGGTCGTTTGTGACTGATTAGTGCTGTCTCTCTTCTATGATGTGATGTAAATCAAGATGGATTTTATTCATTTGTTTCATTTCATTGTATCATTACTTTGTTTCCAGTATAGCAAAAAGTTGATTTGAAATTTTTGGAATAGTTTCTGAGATCTGCTTTTAGTTATGACTTTGTATTTTTAAACGTAGATATCTGGTCACTTATTACAGTGTATAATATTGATTAATTAAATTCAAGATTGGATCAGTAACTAAGAGTAGAATTTCACAAGTAATTTCATTGGTATGGGATCAAGTAGACACCTTGCTTTAGATTTAATTATAATCTTATTGAGCTCATCAGGGCCTATGAGAGCAAATGAACGAAGATAGCGCTCAGGTGTTTTTATTAATTACTTCTAATTCAAGGTGAGTGTGCATGATAGAATCTGCTTTTCTAATTTCTTTCAAAGTAGTGAGCTGCGAGGCAATCATAGGGTCAATCATTCTTTTTACGAACAGAATATTAGTTTTGAACACATACAATAATACAAAAATTTCGATTTTACAAATTATATGAAAATCTATATTACGTGTAAATCTTGTTGTTCTGGAGTAGTTTTTACGATTTTACGAGTTATTGATTTTGTAATGATCAGATTGAGGCATAGACTTTCATTCTCAGTCTCACATCATTTTACTCATGAAAACAGGTAAAGTTTATTTTGCTGTAAGTTGAAAGCAACTTCTGCCTCTTGATTGGGTGGATCTGATCCAATCACTGCTGTTCAGTTTTAAAGTATTTTAGTCTTTTGTACTTTAGTATTTTGTACTATGATTTGTTGCTTCTTTTCTTTTTGAGAATTAGTGATTTGTGGGGTGATAAAAAAAAAAAAAAAAAAAAAGACACTAAAATATTATGACAAAAGACAGGACAAAAAGTCCAACATGAAATTGACAACTTTGCTTGGTAATGAAAGTTATTTTTAAGCATTTCAACTTATTTTAACTTACCAGACAGATTTCAGAGGCCGCTAATCTGTGGGATTCCTTTTTGCTTATGTCAATTAATATTGTATATAGTATAAAACAATACATATTGGTATGTCAAATATCTTGTGCTTACATCAGTTAAGCTTAATTATCCACACTTGAAAAATACGTATGACTCGTTTTAAGTAATGGCGAACTGAAAAACGGCATCCATTTAATGGTGGTTTTGTTCTTGTTTATCTAACGATTCATGTTTCATATATTAAAGGGTCGTTTGTGCACGAGAAGGAAAAGAGGACACACGAAAGTGAGAAATGCGAGATAAAATAACAGAAAGATATGTAAATCTGGAAGCTGGTTTTGAACTTGCTGAATGATGTCAAATGCGTCACCATCTGGAGAGAGTTTCACATTTCTGTGGAAATTCCTTCTGTGACAAAAAACAGACTCGCAGACTCAAACTAAATTACAGGCAGCTGCTGCGATGAGAAACAAACAGAGTTCAGTGAACGAGAAAGAGGAAAAAAACAAAAATGTGTCCCGGCAGATTTGCTCTTTATTTTCTTAAAGAACCTGCGATAACAATAGTGCTTTTCTTTTGCCCTTGCATTTCCTGTTTACCCCCACACGTTCTAGCACTTGGCTCATGACCAGCAAGACTTCACTCAGCGTCTTTGTAAGCATCTTTTTTCTACTGGAGTTAAACCCGAGGTTACGGACTTCACAGCTCGGGGCCTAAACAGTGCTGATCAAGCCCCTGTAATTATGACACACTTGGGAGTTGTAGTTTTTCTGCCTCTCACCAAGCAGCACATGTGAAATCATTTGATGGGATCTGTAGATTTGTGAAGGTTAAGTGCTAAAACAAGCCATAAAGAAGTTTGTAGCAGTTGATCAAGAGGAACCTTTAGTGCAGCCACACGTCTGCAGCAGTTTGAGCTTGAAGGTACATACACCTTTATTGCTTTTCATCACTCCATTCTGCAGCTTCCTCTCTCTCTGCTCACTGTATGAATAATACATTCCTTCGTTTTCTGGCCTGCTCCCTGACCACACACATGCTCTCCATGCCAAGCTACAATTGATCATAAGAATTTATTTAGTAGAAGATTTCATGGTACAATATTTTTCTCTTGTCCACGTGTCAAGAAATACAATCGTCATACAATTACACAAGGGCCTGTGGTCGCAGCTCTGCGGTTTAGTGTTGTTGAGGAGCCTCATGTGGATCCGACTTTGAATGAAAGCTCTCATCTCTCACTCTCTCTTTGTCTCTCTCTATCTAGACAACCCCCCACCCCTCCACACACACACACACAGTCACAAGCGGAGAGTCTAATGCTTAAGACTAAGCATTCAACACGTTTCAGATGTTTACCACGGGGATCTAACAATTGAGAATTCTCTCAACAGAAACATAGATTCTCTCTCTGTCTTCCGCTTAGCACTTACAGGGATATTATCTGTACATGATTTATACGTCCTGTGTGTGTGTGTGTGTGTGTGTGTGCGTGCGGTTCTTGGCTTCTTGGCAGGCAAACCCATCAATGCCGTGAAAGTGTTTGCCAGGCTTTTCTCAAACACCTCTGCTGGAGCTCATTGATTTGGCTCTGCAGGGTGGTCAACCAAAATAAATCCCTGGTTTACCATCAGAGCATGTAAACTGTGTTGTATAATGACATGCTGTAAGAAAATGTATGTGTGTGTAAAACAAATGGTGTATGTTATTGTCAACACAGAAAAGAAAAAAGCCTGGTGGTAAAATATTGCTCTCGTTAAAGCCATTTGTGAAAAAGAGTGTGTGTGAGTGAGTGAGTTAGTTTGTCAATTTGGCCAATGGGAACTATATTGAAACTGTGCTTTGCATCTAATGCGTCCAGTGAAGTACCACACAATATCCCGGAGCAGTGGGCAGCCTTGACCCAGGGAGCATATACTTGACTCAAGGACACTTTGTCTCAAATGCACTAAACTTGAACTTGAACTATGTTGTGGACCCAACCCAACTGGCATTTGCACCTGCTTGGGTGGCAGTGGACCAACCACTGGACCAGAACAGCCGAAGAGAGGTTGAGTTTTTTTTTAAGAAAAAGAAAAAAAAAAAGTGACATGCTCTTGAAGTGTGAATAGATCTTGTTGTTCTCAGAAACGGTTGATGTACAGACGGACCGTAGCTTCAAGCACAAACTCAGAAACATTCCTTTACTCTGATCTCCTTCTCTCGCACGCTTTCCTGTTTTGTATAAAGCTGACACCTACACACAGACTGCAATGCTATTTCAAGGAAATATTTAGGAATTTAGGTGCAGCACAATAACAGTCTACAATTATTAATTTTTTGTCCGTAATATCTCTTTATTCATCTATTATTTTAACACTATGTAGAGTACAAATTCAACCATTTACAGCACTCTCATCATTGAATATCTGATGCTATTTCATCTCTTTCTATCACTGTCGTTTCTCTTTTCATGTATATTTGCAAATGCACAAACAATAGAAAGAATGAATACCATAGGTAACAAAGAAAGACTCCACGCCCAAGCCTGTATGAAAAGCTTCCAGCTAATGTGGCCAAAACAGATGCTGTCATTCTGTGCCAATCTCCTACACATCCAGTGACTCCTGTTTTTTTTCCAGCATCAATCCTAAAACCTATGGGTGCCCGGAAAAACACCAGATTTGGGGTTTGGGAGTGCCTGTACAAAACCAGGATGTGCTTCTTTTTCTTTTTACTGATCATTTAGACTCACTGGCCATCTAGAAACAAATAAACAGAGAAATTAGATCTAGATAATAATGAATAAAAGTGACTGTGCACAATAATGAATAAAAATGAGGGCGCACTCACACTAGGTACTCGGATCCCTGCCCGGGCGCGGTTTGTTTGGCCGGACCTGGGCCGTTTGGAAGACGTGGACTCGGGCGCGATTTGCTGGACACGTGGTTCGCTTGTAGTGTGAGTGCAAACTGTTCCCCAGCGTGGATCATAGGGCATGACGTCACGTTTGAGACAATCCCAAATGGGAAAATGCTCAAGCCTCCTCACACAAGCAGCATATTTGCATGCAACAAAAAGGATCGATCTATTAAACAAGGGGATGTGACCAAACGATTTAAAATGATAAGGCACAAACTATCCAGAGCGACAAAATGCATTTCTTCAGTGAAAATGCCCCTCTTACCTTTTTTCTGGAAACCGTTGCACCATTTTAATGAATGTTATGTCCACATCTATATGCTTAATGACATATACATTTCGACTCGTTTGGATTCCAAGAAAACAAACGAATATGTTTTTATTCTGTTCAGATCAACTTTTGCATCATTATATCAATGACAAAGTATAATGAAAACCTACAACATCTACCGTCAACTACCAGAATTACTTAATACGTTGCAACTTAAGCGTACCTAGTGTCTAGGTTACTAAATGTTGCTAGAAGGATAAACCCTAGCGGCAAAACCCGGTTCCACTCTTCTCACAGGGTTGCATTTATCTGCTGCAGTGGCAAGAGGAGTCTGTCCCATAGACATATGCTGTGGAGCTATAACCAACATCTTCACCAGGTTTAACGACCGAGGTGCAGCCTCAGCATCCACTGAGATCTATTCTAGTGTTTAAAAGGGCAATACCGACAGGGTGCAAGCCTGTGTGAGTATGTCTCCAAGTGTTGGGGGCTATTATCTCCTCGGGTGAACTGCCCTAGTCCGCTCAGCAAATACAGTGGAATGTAGCTTCACTGTGCCTTCTGTGAGTTGTTAAATCCAGGAACTCCTCTGACGCTACTACAAATCCCCAGATTCTTCCCTGAAAGACACTCTCTCAGGACAACTAGTCCAGAGGGCTTCCCTCCTAGACCAAAGCTCAAATGTGCTCGAGGTAAGATGTGGTCTTCTGGAAGGGTTTCTAACTTGAGATTTAGTTGTGTGGTTATTGCCACTGTCAAAGTTCTTTCTCTTTGTCAGGTTTTAAGCAAGGGTAGATGTTTAAGAAGGGTATGTCACGCCAACAGCTGGTCTCTTTCGTGATTGTGTGTGCCGGATACAGTTCTACCGTGGAGTTTTAGATGGGTTCCCCTTGAGTCCGTTCATTTCACCCAATGTTTAGTGAACTGGCAGATAGGGTCCCTATAGGGAATATAAAACACATGTATCCAAGTACTACAGACCGTATCAAGCAACTAAACAAATTCTAACAGTTAAACAACTTTTTCTAGGGAAAAACATCTTGGTTACTTGCTAAACTCAGTTTCTGAGGAAAGGAAATGGAAAGGAAAGGAAACAAGACATTATTATGAACTTTGACCACACCAGGACTGTTGCTGCATATATCGGATTGGCTTCATCAGTGAGATATCTACATGAATTCCTAAACGCATTGTATATTTGGGATTTTTTTTCATTGGCCCCAGATTTACAGAATTGATTCAGTTTTACTGGGGGTTACCCTAGTGCAGTGCTTCTCAAATAGTGGGGCACGGGCAAAAAGCAGTACAGTAAGCAGCCCCGCAGAATAGGGATGAGAATTTTGATTCTTTTAACCGACTCTCTTGAACTCTTGAACAGTGAAGTGAACCATTCTTTTCATGCATTCATTTTTTTACTGAAGGCGGTGGTGTCCGTTTGAACATGTTGCGAAGAACATGATTCTTCTCGCTACAGAGCCTGCGCGGCTCACCTTGTGACTTGTAACAAATTGTTCACTGAGGAGACTCGTTCATCCCGAGCCAAATATAAAAATGTGTTAATTTTGAACGAATCATTCACAAAAGATGAGATTTGCGAGATTTAAAGGGGGG
>SOMO01000150.1:77864-88191 GCA_028128575.1 Paedocypris carbunculus
TTTTTGTAAGGGTATTTCTTTCAACCGGTAGTAAAGTGTCTGTTTGTGTATCTATTTTCATCAATCAATCATATTTTTGAACTCTGTTTTAGGGCTCTATTGTGCGTCCAGGATTTGGGTTTTTAAGAGATGGTGCTTCTCTTGGGATGCTCCGAGAACTGCTAGTGATGATTCGTATTTGGGGGCTGCTGAAGCCCGGTTGCTTGCCCATCTATACAGCTACATCTGAAAACCAGGACAGCATGTCTCTTCTTTTCCGTCTGCTCACCAAACTCTGGCTCTGCTGTGAGTCTAAATTTTTTTTTCACGCCTTCCACCAGAAAAGCTTTGAAATCTCTTGCTTTCTTTTNGGGCCCCAACCTTGGACCATCCATCCATCCATCCATCCATCCATTTTCTTAACCACATTAGTCACATTCACTTTCTCTCTACCATAGTACACATGTAGTGTAAATGAATGCTTGCTATAATCTGAAATAAGAAATAAATATAAAAACCCAAAACAGATGAGGCTGCCAGTATGAAAAATCGTCCAATTGTTTGTAGAATGTGGTGCGTGTCTGGGAGGCCGGAGCGTGTGGCGGCTGCTACTGTTGCTCGCATCGCCTTTCTTTCATTCACTGAGAACATCCCATCCCCCTCCTGCTTTCTGCTTTACCCTGATTTTACTCTGCAGGCCTAGAGCTGTCTTTCAATGCCTTTTCCCACGTTTCCCTTTCTTCTCTTCTGCTAGTTTTCCTCACTCTCTTTTTCCTTTCTTCACGGATAAAAAAACTGAATGACTGTAGGAAATCAAACTGGCCCTGAGAACATTGAGAACTGGTTAATCCCAGAATACCAGCCAAGACTTGAAAGAATTTGGGGGGTTTGGGTTGGGAAATAGATTGCATATCATAATCCATCAAGCAAATTGAAATAGGGAATGATGTAACGACAGGGACTGATTGCTTTTTTTGTTGTTTTGTCTGTTGTTTCTTTACAATAATGACAGTAAATACATTCTGAATAGATGGACATTCAATGTATGAAAGTGAAAAGTTACTTCTGCTTGGTTGTCATATTGATTAGAGATCTATACACTGTCACAATCTGGAATGCAGGACACAGGAGCTCAGACCCAATTGCTAGGACAGGACTTTATTTAACAAAAACACCGTTCAGAAACAAGAAAACCCATCTTAAACTGACTCACACCAACAAGATGATCCCACATCAAACAAAGGAAAACACAGACTTAAATACTAGAACAAATCAGACCCAAAAAGACACAGGTGGACACGATAATTAAATAATGAACTCAAATTAAAACACTACACCTGGTCACTAATGAAATCAACTAATGAGGTCAACCAATGAAACCAAACTCGAACACATGACAAACATAAACAAGGAAGTGAACTGAGAGCACGTGATCTAACCACAGTTTAAACTAAAAGACTGTACAACTCAGGAACTGCAAAACACTGCATATAGTGTACTTGACATACACTGTATGCAGTAAAATATACAAAAGTGGTTGTTGATGATTTTAAACCTAAAACCTGGATAACAGATAACAACAAATATGTGTGTAGTTAAATTGTTGGCTTTATTATATACAGTGGGCCTGCCACGTTACTGTAGCAACGTTTTTGTGCAACAGTTTTCAATCTGCCGGACATCATACTGCTTTAGAAAGTGTTTAAGTGTAATACGTCATACGTGTAATTCTGCTTGGCATTGTTGCACATTAGTTCACCTTCAAGGTTTTGCATGACGTTATTTTAATTGATTGCAATGTGTGAGAACCTCTGATTCTGAATATAATATACAGTTTATTCAGTTTTCTTGAAGTCCATTTTAATGGAATTTCACTGTTCTGTTTTAAAAAGCAGAACAGAACTGTTAAAAAAAATGTGCAGTTCTTAAAATGTCAGCTTTTCTTTATTTGAACATGCTTGTTTTAACCTGAATTAGCTTCGCTTGCAATATAGGGAGCGATGGTATTCATGTTGGAGAATATCTGTCATATACATGTATACAAGCTTTTGGTGCTGGAACAATGCACTTTATACTTTAAACTCAACTTTTAAAAATATGTGCCTTAAACGAATATGTATAACATTTTTGGTGGTTGTGTTGTCAGTGTAAATTTTTGTTGTTTATCTTATTTATATCCTATGTGCAAAAATTCAACCTCTCTCAAAGTAATACATTTAAAAGTATTTTTCCCAAATTTCACTGTATTAAAATAAATGCTGGTTAATAAAAAATGTACAATATATTCAATGAATGATGTATTTGGATTTTAAATTATTACATGTTAACACTCTAAAACAAACACACAATTCTGTTAAATGTGTATTTCTCCATTATTATTTTATTTTATTTAATTCTCATTTTCTAGTTGAATTTTTTGACCTATCATGAATATTGTGGCTTGTTCACTAAGTGATGATTTCAGCATAGGAATTTCACTAGACATCTGTATCAAAACCCTCCCTGGACCACTCTGACCCTTCATGTGGGTTATGAATGTTAGATGAACGTGATCATTGGACTGCGCACAGAGTCTCTTTTGATGTTGTGCGCTAGCCTGCGGCTCTGTGTGCTAGCACGCTAATCGCAGCGCAGCTATGTGAGGCTGGAGAGCGTCTCAGCACAACCTTCGTTCACTAGCAGGGGGTCTAGTTAATCACTTTGAAGGTTGTGCTCTAATACTGTTGTGCTCTACACTTATTAATGCTGTCTGAATGAGATCTTGTGATTATTGTAATTATTCTGTCCACTTTGGTATGACCTTCATATTAATTATCATAATGATATGAATCCTGTAAGGTTTCAGCCTAAATTGTTGTGTTTTCCTCTGGCCCGTGCTGTGTGGAGGACATGAGGTCGAGAACAGAGAAAGTCGGCTCATTACAGCACAACTCTGCTAGAGTTCTGATATTCGGCAAAAAATGTATATGTTTATTTGGTGCAGCAGAATTATGATATTTGTGGTGGGCTGTGCTATGAGACTCTTATCGTGCGATGAATAAATTATTGTCGTTATACTTTTCTCAAAATCGGGTTGGGAACAGATGTTTACGAAACAAGGTATGATGATTTTTATGTTGATATTTTAGCGCGGATGTACACAATAAGTTCTCGCCCCTGTCACGTGTGGTGTTTTACATTGAGAAGACAAAGACACATTTGCTGTTTTTATTAAAGAGGAAAAGTAATCCTTTTTAATATATTAATAATAATTAATAATGCATTTAAAATATTTCACTTTTTTTAAACAAACAAGTGATAAAAAACGGACTAATAAGTTGCATGCACAAGCTCAAATAAAGCGCAAATATTTTCTATTTTTCTAAAGAATCTATTTCTAATCTATATTTTCAATTCTATTTTCTAGAATTACAAATTAGGTCAGAAATACAATTTATAAAATTAAAATTTTGACTTTTTAATTTGCAGTTCTGATTTAATTCTTACAAAAAAGATAATATGTAAGACTTTGTTCCTCCATATAATTCTTATACATAAAGTCAAAATTCTGACTATATAGCTCTCAAAACTTTTTCTTTAATAAGGTAACAATACCAGTACATTTTTTGTGGTGGTAACAGGCTTTTATACAAATGCGCTCAATACAAATATTCAAAACTTCCATACAAACACAAGAGCATCTATGTAAGCACATCAAACTTGACGTGCTAATGTGGATGTAACAATGAAGCTGCTGGGATTGTTTCAGGGATTATTTATTCTTAGGAAGCCATCCATTGAAAACTTCAACAAGACCATTGTTATTTACTCTTTGTGTGATTTTGAAATCTTTCCTTATCATGCAAGGCATCTCACAGCTAATCAACTAATGCGGAAAATGTCTATTTGCTACTATTAGACATAATTAATTTATTTAATCAGAATTCAAACATAGTTTACAGTTAAATTTTAATCTAGATTAAATTAATCTATAGATTGTAGATTTATAGGAAAGGAAAGTGAGGTGATGCATATATGTATATATAATCAATTGTACAGTTATATAGGCTGAAATGTCATTTTAAAATACTCAAATCACCAATAGGATCTGACACTGTCCGTTGCTTATCAGAGCGGTCAGGACTCTGATTCAGCATCATCAAGCGTGAACCAAGCAGATGGGACAGTTCCGTATGTTCTGACAGGGCTACACGTGTAGACATGTGAGGGAACATTGATTTATTTGCTCTTAATTGCAGATTCTTCCTCAAACTTGTCAGTGTGGTGTTTCTGAAACGGCTTACAACATCAGGTTATCAGGTTGTTGTACACCACACACTGTGCTCGACACTCTTTGTTCACTGCACAGCCAACAACGACACTCCGTGACCTGTCATAACATGCCAGCGCCTTCCTGCTGTACACCATAAAACTGCCTTACCTGCCACCGCGCGGTAAAAAAATGCTTCTGATGAATAATGCATACACAGCTGTCTCACTGACCAACAAACTTACAGACCGTGAGCAGCCCAAATAGACAGGATTAGTATGCAGTGTGGATCTCCGCACCAGATGAAATGAAAAATGGAGACCACGTGTGTGCTTGGGCTCAGCTATGTGGAGTTTATTCACCACAGTAATGTTTCGCACCAGCAGATAGACCAGCATTTCAAGCATGTTTTTTTGTTTGAAATGCTGTGTTTTGTGTTTGTGTGGGAGAGAGTGATAGAGAGAAGTAATGTGAGGGAGAGTGAGGAGCAAGAAGTGAGCGAGAGAGAGAGAAGTGGAAAGTAAGAGAGAACGAGAGAGAACGAGAAAGATCTGTGGTTGAAAAGGAGAGCGAACAAAGGAGAGAGGAAGAGGGAGGAGTAGAGAGTCGATGATTACAGATGCTTTGAATGAACAAAAGAAGGATGATGTTGCTGGAGAAGAAGTTTTTTTCCTGAGGATGTAATAAAGAAAAATGAACAACAGAAAGTTCTGTGTATCTCTGTTAATTGATCTGCAACAAATACCTCGATGGGAATGACAAGACTCATTTGTTTTGTCAACAGATAAAAGTTCTTTCATTTTTTACCCAATGTTTTTCCATTCATAGTACGTAACTGGTTAGGATTAATGGAGAATAAATGAATACAAAACTCTAATAAGTACATATTAATGTTAATAAGTAATACTGACTAATATCTTAATACATTTAGTTTTTTTCTTTTTCATTTTGCTTTTTCATAACAAGCTAGAGGGGAACGTCTCAATTGTTCTAGACATAAAACAGTGAAGCTATTCAATCCTGATTCTAGTTTTGATAAGAGCAAATGTTGCCTTGAGAATTAGTCTGTCTGATCTGAATTGGACGAAACTTGCATCATTTTCGCTATAAACAATTCCCTTTACAGCTAAAAAACACTTTTCACAGAAACCATTGTGAGGCTGTGCAGAATCTGTTTGATTTTGTGAGCTGATATATCTCACAATCTTTAATGTGAATAAAAGACAGGTACACTTTGTGTATAAACGTTTTCTATAAACGTATAGAGGGATTTTTACACCACCTGTAAAATGTTATGCTTTAAACACTGGCTCAATAATCTCCTCAGATTTCTACTGATTTTCTAAAACAGATGTGTGGAACTGGAAACCTGAAAATCTTTTCTGCAGCATTAGCAGCAACACGTGAGTTGGTTGATGTTGGTTCAGTTGATCGCAGTTGGCAGTTTGTGCCATCTGTTTCATCCAAGAGCAAAATTAAAGCGCTAAGCATTTCCTGAAAAACTTCTTCACTCCTTCGACATATTCTTAGCTTGACCTGTTCTGAATCATTCTTGGACCGTTCCTGTATAAAGAACCGTGGCGCGCACAGCTGTATTTTTAGGCGGTGAATAGAAGTGATGATATGGTTGACTGAAGAACAAGAAAGTTGCATTTTTCTCACTCTTTTCTCTCAGTTCTGCCTTTTTAACTTCTCATCTAAAATTCATCATCAAACAGGAAGGACGGAAGGTGAAAAATAGAGGCTGCGCTAAAGAGAGTGCTGAGTTTTAAAATATCACCTCCATAAAAGTCTAAATATTTCAGCTTATATTTCAGACACACAAACGCACTTACACATGCTTTCCAGAAGCTCTGAAGACTGGGTGGTTCTTGACATGCACAGCTATTACATTTCAGGACGGTTTTGTAATCTCTCGCCGTGTGTCCAATCCATTTACTCCTGATAAGCCATTCGCCAAGAAAAACAAGTGTGACACAATTCACACTACAACCAAAGGTGACTGAGGCCTTGTCAACTCCAGACACTCTGACGTCTTACCCATTTGTCTGACTGGGTATAAATCTGTGGGCAAAGTGTGTGTGTGTGTGTGTGTGTGGGAGTGAATTCAAGTATCATAATCGTTATGACAACAATCACAATAAAATGTGTACGTATTTGTAAAGATGCAGTGTTTATACACTTTATCTTTGATGATTCTTATTACTATTACTTTATGATGACCTTTAATTGGGGGGTTTTTAACAGAACAATAGTCTTTAAAGTGTCCACTGTTTTTTTTTTTTTTTTTTTACACATTTATGTAGTAGGTTTATTTTTGACAAACCAATCAAAACCTATTAATTTCACCCACCAACTCAGAGAGTGTATTCAACTCTCAGGCCCTGAGATGGTGTACAGTAATTGGCTATCTCTTCGTGATCCAGAAATGAAAGAAGTAGATTACAAAATTAATCTTTGGGTGGTCAAAAATATGCAAATGTCATTAGATGCTATGTGTTTAGATAACGTTTCTATTTTAACAAACAAATACGTTACATTTGCATTATCCGATTAATAAACAGCAGAGACAAGCACATCTAACCATCAAGATAGCATCATGTAAAATTTTAATTACCTTTTATTGTTCTTCGCTGCCAATTTTGGAAATCGATTACATGCAACAGTGAGACGGAGGGATTACGAAGATTCATAGATAAAAAATAGTGTAGGCTTCTTCACTAAGATAGGATTTGGCAGCAAGCGACAGTGGATCTCGGGGATGGATGATTCTCTTCGGAGAAGAGCTCGGGTCCAGTCAAAAAAAAACATTTTTGAAAAAAAAAAAACATTTAAAGTAGAATTTAGAACTTCTTTGTTTATTAAAATGCCTTTTGAACAACGGAACAGAGATTTAAAATGTAGGCATTTGTATAGTAAGACATGAATCTGTCTTTCTTGTGTGTTTGTGTGTGTGTGTCATGTTTACTTGTGTAAATTGAAGGTTTATGATTGTTGAACAGGAGAATCTTAATCGTATATTGTTGTAATATAATAAAATAACAATAAAAATAGCATGTTTTAAAATACCAATAATAATGCATATACTGAACTTTTTTGTTATTTTTATTAACACCTTTTATGTACAGTCTTTACACGTGAATTATATATGTATAGTCATATCCATTTAAAACATAGGTTCTGTACAGTTATATTTTTCACTTGTTTTTCACTAGTAGCACAGATTCGTCCAGTGTTGCTCGGTGCTGTTTCGGAAATCAATAATGCACAAAGGATGAATGAGAGCAATTATCCTGACAGATAAAAGGACACAGGCCCTCTAGTGTGCCGCTCTTTAAGCCTCCTTGGAAGAAAAGAAAAAAATAAAGTCTATCATTCAAACACTTTCACTGAGCGTAACGTGACGGACATGTTATTTGCCTCCAAAATGTCCAAACACACAATTATTGGAGTCTCAGAATTCCTTTTTTGGGGCTTCTGTGCATGTTAAGAGGCATTTCTTCCCGCGAGGACCCTTCTCCGAGATCTCCCAGCTATTCTGGGCTCTTCTCCCTGATCCCTTAATAAACCCCTCTCATTTTCTCAATGGGAGAGTCAAAGCGGAAATCAGAACCGTAATCACTCAGAGAGATGTGGGTTGTGCAGCAACACACTTGGAAGGAAATACCAGTGCGTGAGCTTGTGTGTGTGTGTGTGTGTGTGTGTGTGTGTATTTATTTTCATGAGCACCCCCTGCAGCTGTTCCTACAAGGACTGTCATTTTCACAGTGGGTTACTGGTGCTGTGGAAGAAGAGCAGGAGATCCTAACAAAGCATCGAGTGCAAGTCAACGGGAATTTGATCGAAAAGATCATGCAAGTTTGACTTTTGTCATATAGGACTTGTGATTTTCATAATTGCAACATTCCTGGCCAACACAGATTACACGCAATCACACACACACACATTTCAGCCTTCCACAACTCGAGGTCATCTGATTGGCTAAAATATTTTTTACTCTTCTGGAATTTATTGTGGTCCGATGCTGAATGCCAGAGTCGCATTCATAGTGCACTAAGCACAGTTCTCCAGGGGTCAGCGTAGGTCAGCTGACATAATTCTCATATTTTTTGGTGCATTCTCAAACTCCTTTGACACTCGCTGAAAGCAGAAGGACACGACATCTGGGCACCACAGCCTTCTGGCTCCTGGCAGCCTAATGAATCATTAGAATGAAGGCAGTGAGAACTTGCGTGACACTGTCTGGATTTATAGGCAACAATGTCTTGTGTGTGGGAAGATGGAAACCAACCAATCAAGCGCTGAGACTTTTCAAGCACATTCACAAAACCATTGATTGATTTCCCGATCTTGTCGGCCTTGTGCGCTGCCGGCTCAGCTCGCGAATCACCTAAAATATTAACAAATGAAATGTTGCATGAAAATGTAGGTGGTTTCTGTTTTAATGGTTCAGCTTGAGCCTGTTTCACTCAATTTGACCGTCAAATTGACTGTCTGTTGTTTTGTTCTTGCTCGGTCACCTGTCTGCTCACCAACTTTTAATACGGACGGTTTCTCTATAATGGCTATTGACTAAAGGAATCACTCTGCTATGAGCATTTTCATTTCTTCACGCTCCGGGTGATGGTCAAACAGGCAGGTTTATTCTGAGCTTTCTCCTGGACGTATCAGTTTGAATAGCAGTTTTAATAGCTTTGGGAAGAGGATGGATTTTTTTGTGTGTTGACAAATTGACAGAATAATGCATAAACAAGCAGCCAGACAGTCAGGTGATATATAGATAGATAGACAGTAAGACGAGCGGGAAGACAAGTAGACATGCAGACTGACTGATCGACATACTGACAGACACAAATGAGTGAAAGACTGACAGATAATAAATAGACTGAAAGACAGGCAGACATACATATGATAGACAAACTGACAGACATACAGACTTATATTACAGAGAGAGCAACAGACAGATAGACAGACAGACTGACCAGTTGACAGACGTATGATAGATAGACAAACAAACAAACAAACAACCAAACAGAAAGACAGAGATTGGATGCATAGACAGACAGACAGACAGACAAATGGTTGACACAGACAGGTAGACATACAGACATACAATTGATAGACAGAACGACTGATGGAAAAACAGATGATGGATAGACAAATTGATAGACAGACAGATGATAGACAGAAAGACATATTATAGATTGACAGATATACAGATGGTAGACAGACAGAATGGCAGACATCCACACAGATGATAAATGAATGTAATATATTTTATTTTTGCATAGCTTTCTTTTGGATGTTCTTTTCAACTAGATAATCTATTTTATTGAATCCAAAATTGAATATGAACAAACACATAGAGTTGGTCTTTTGAACAAAAAAGGTGAATGAAAAGCTTGAATCTTTTCAAACCAACACTATAATGCAGTCTAATTTGTTCTGGATATGACTGTCTGCCTCAATAATGTAAATGTTTCTTTACAAGTTATATAAATGATAAAGTAAAGTGAGGTGCTCTTGTGTTTCTTTCTCGCTTTTTTCCCTCCTTTTTCACCTACAAAGAAAAAAAGATTGAGGGTAAGATGAATCATTTCTTGCCGCCGACTTGATGCATAAATAACCAGTTCCATTTTTGTGTGAGGCCAAAATAAGGAAGTTTGACAAATTGATGTTTCCACACAAACTAGATTCCAGATTATTGACAGTAAAGGTGATTATTTTACCTGTTCCTCTCATCTCAAACCAGTCAGATAGTTTGAATTGGATTCACTTGACTGCTGAGGTTCGCCGGAGGACAGCGGTCTCCACGGAGACCACATGGTAACCAGGGTAACCTGGCCTTTGACACTAGATCAGTTTTCAGAGGAAATGGGATGAACCTTTGGGGCGAGAGGAAAGGTCTCGTTGTCATATTGTTGAACAGTTTGCTTAACATCACCACATTGGTTTAACTTTTAACATCGTCTTTCCAGAACGTGTGTTAAATTGTTATCCTTCAACAGCCCAACACACGCTTTCTTTCTCGCGATACATCATTCAATGCCATTGATCAGGACACACTTTTTCATTGTGACTCACTGTTTTTTTTTTTTT
>SOMO01000150.1:96978-108464 GCA_028128575.1 Paedocypris carbunculus
AGCTTCTTTGTTTTTAACTTGTTCTACTAAATCTAAATCTACTTGTAGGATTTAGTGATATCACCTGTAATATTTATGTAAGTTTAAAAATATCTGAAGGATAAATCTTTGTGGTGCCTTACTATTGCGCAAGCTCTTTTCTTGGTTCTCAACCGAGACTTTAAAGTCTTTTTTCATAACTTCCTCTCCACAAGCCATTTAAAAAAATAGTGCCTCTGTTTTAGTGAAATGGCAGAGGAAATGAAAGATTGTGGAAAAATAGAAGCAAAAGAGCAGTGGAAGCGGGTGAACAAAAATATTTCAAAATAACTAATGGAGAACAATCAAAAAAGCTAATGGCAAAACATTGTTATGGGAAACTGTGACATATGGAAATCTTTAATATGCAAATCTTTGAAACAAACACCATAACATCAAAATAATTTCCATAAAGGTATCATTCCATAAGCATTAAGGTATAACAATTTGTAAAGCAAGAAAAGAGTTTCACAAATAGTCTAAAAAGGGAAAACTTAGATTAGTGAAATGTAAAAAAGGTGTACATTTTAAGAATTTGACAAGATATTTCAAAATCACTGTGATGTTTGCTGAGTAACAGAAATCACTTTTATTTTCCAAAAGCAGGGAAAAAGGGGCACAGTTGACTCCGTATAAGTGCACCCCTTCGAGACCGGACCTGAAGTGTGACCGGAGACCGGAGTGTGTGCTAATACGAAGTGTACGAGTCATGTGGATTACAACACCCCCACTGCACACATTTCATCTCAATGGTTTTACATTTTCACCATCGTTTTAGTGATTACACAGTTACGTATATTTATATACTTTTTTAAACAGGTCAAGATCATTGTCTTGAGAAATAGTTTGACCAGCAAATGTATTTTCCCTTTAACCACATTGTGACTCGAGAAAAGATTTAGTGATGACAGTGTGTGCAATATTTTCAAGGTTCCCAAATTCTGGCAGATTTCTTCACTAATCAATGAATGTTTTATTCACGGCGAGTCAGAATCATCATTCATCTCTTTGAACTGAACTTTGATTGGGACAAACTTTATGCCAGATCCTGACATGGTTCTTTCTCATTCCACTGTGGTATGAGGCTTGCATCTGTCATGATTGATTCCCCTTTTGTCTAATGAAGCACGGTGCTGCAGGGGTTGATCTTTGCTCTCATTAATCACACTGGCGATACAGTTTGATGGCTGCACATACACACTATTAAAGCCTGAAGCTAGAATTACTGCCACCAACGGAACCAACGTCATTGTTCAAGAGATGCGTGCTTCTTTCTTAATGCTGTGGTCAAATTTCAGTTATTCTGACAAACAATTTGTTATTTTTTAAAATCCAAAGCAATGTTTGAAACAGTAAACTATTGTTTCATTGTTATTATTGCTTTTGAGTCAACAGCAGGTTCACAAATTATTATTTTTTTTTTTTTTAATGAACTTTATTACATGTTGTGTGTGTCTGTGTGTGTACTTGTATTTGTTTATGTTTGTGCTGTATTTGTGGGTTTACTTATGCGTTATATGCATAACTGAACAGGATTTTGAGGAATGCATTTGCGTGGTATTTCCACAATAGAATGCCTCAGTAAACATTGGGCATAAGAATGACATGCTGACAGATTCAAATTATAGTTATTTTGCAAAATACAATGGTCTACTGGATGCATTCGCCCTATTTTATGGAATCATTAACCTTCACCTTGAATTAACAGCATTGCTTAACGGAGTCTGTCTTAGCATCCGGTTACTTATTTTGAGGGCATGAATGGTTTCTGTAATGGCATCCTTTCATTTTTAGGTCTTTAGGCCAAACCTCAGTTTGTTAATTAGCCCGAATAGTCTGTAAGAATTGCTCTGTTTTCATCTTTTACAAAGCGGAAGCAGAGTTTACTGCATTGCCATTCCTTGTTAAAATTGTATGGTCTTTGGGGACAATTTTCTGCAATAAAAACATAATTGGCTTTCTGAATGTTAAACTGCGCAAAGATAATATTGGTTATTTTACTCATTGAAACATTCTAATAGACTAAACAACATTTATAGCAACAACTATACACATTTCGAAGAATATATTGTATTTGATTTATTCGTTATGGTTTGCTCTGATTGTTGCAAAAAAAAAAAAAAACCATCATAATTCCATCCTGTTTTTCTGCAACAGTGTTTCCTTTTTGTCAAGAGAGTTGGAATAAATTCTTTTTTTGGAAGGCGGCTTATGGGTTTTGGAAAAAGGGTTTGTTCTCATTCATTGTTTGAATGAGTACAGGATGACTGTATTGATCCTTTGGCACCGAGTTTCGATTGTTCATCTTGGCTGTTCCTTGCTTTGCTTGTTGAGTAACTGACTAAAATTGCTGTAAAGTGTTTCCTCGCGTAACTGCTGTGCAATTCACAACACTTCTACTTCATAGCAACACACAAAAGAAACCCAAGAACCCAGACCTCAGCTATAATCCAGTACAATTCTAATTCTTCACATTCAAAGCTTTCTGTAGTTGTGTTCTGGGTTCTGAATCTTCTTTCGTTCGGTTTCTTAACCTTCTGTCCTTGAACCGTGTGTTCAGCTACTGAGGGAATTTAAAGATTCACTCTTCAACATAGTCATGCTTATTTAAAAAAAAAAAAAGAGGAAGAAAGAAGAGGACAAAAAAGGTGCAGAATCGTCCATTAAATCTCTTTTATCTCCAGAATGTCATAGACGTTGAAGGATGAGTGCGGCCAATCCAGGAAAGCTGCATTTAAAAACGAGGAAAAGAAGTTCTGCTCTGGTGTCTGGATCGCTGATGATAGAAAGCCGAGCCGGTCACAGCTGAGGAGACTTCTTAAGAAAGAATGAAAGAGCCTTAAATGACTCATTTTAATTTCAGAATCGCTGCAGCCTTTGATTGTGGGAATGTGGACAGACTTGCATAAGATCTGAGACTCTAAACTGTTGCGTTTGGTCATAAATTGAGCTTAAATTTAGCTTAGAGCGACATTGCTTAAGCTAAATATAGAACAATTTTACATGGCTGCATCTATGGAGTATGAATGTGATGATAGAGACGGAACCAAACAAATGCCAGGTTTGTCATTGCACACACTACACAGAAAAAGGCAACAATTAGTTGATGTGTGTCTGCCTTACGCAAAAATGCAAAAAGAAGTAAATACGTTTAACTTTTTAATGTTTTTTTCTATCAATTATTATGAAAAATGTTCCACATACGTAAATATTTATATCACCTCACAACACAGATGATGAGTTTGAGGCATTTCTGTGCAAAGTTTGCATGTTCTCCCCTCCATTCCCGTTTAAATAATAAACGGGGGTCTCCAGAAGATTGAATACATTACGACATTATTAAGACAGACTGAAAAAAGTTATTTACAATTCAATGTTTTTTACACATAGTTCACATACAAAGGTACCCAGAATTTTGTGTATCCTTAGAGGTTAAGAACATTGTTAACATGTTTATTTTATATTTTTTATGCTATTTATTTATAATAATTTATTTTATTGTAATTGTATATGTAATCTATTGCCTGAATCTGCGATGGAGCATTTATTGTGATAAAGGTTGTAGTTGGAGAATTGATCAGCATAGATTTTCAAGACTTTACAAGTCGTTGAAAATTGATGAATCAAATAAATGAATTGAATTTATCTCGAATAAATATCAATTAATGATATTTTTTCGAGATTAATTTACAGGGTTACACTATGCATTACTATAATAACTAGAATTTTGAGCTCTGTTTTTAATGATGGTGAAGTTGTTGTTTCTGACAGAGATGGTTTTGCTTTAGCCCTCTTCTCTCTGCCAGCTGTACCTCCTGTTGCCTTCAAAGACCCTCCAGACATTTCTGCCCTGTGCCAGTTTACAAAACAGGCCCGAGGTTAAACTTACCTTCTAGTCGACAGCATCCAGGTCACAGTGCCAGGTTTTCTTCGGTCTGCCTTGTTTCTTTGTGGCGATGCTTTGAGGCTTTTGTGTGTCTACTAGTTGATTAGCTGCCAGCCTTCCAGATGTTAATAGCTGGTTGATGGCAAATCTTGCCTAGCTAATTCTGATCATGTCCAGATCCCAGTGACCAAGGAACAAATGCAGGTTGGAAAAAAGAAGATTAACTTTGAGTCGCCTTGCTGTCAGACTCTAGTATCTCCTTTTAGGGGCAGATTTTAATTAGATATTTTATTATTTTTAAATTGTTATGTCTGATAACGTATTGCAGTTGGAGTGTGAGATTGGTATTTGTTGGAGACCGAATAAGGTGTCATTTTCATTCTTCTTCTGATTACTGTGTGCCTGTGACGAATGTTCTCGGAGAGGCGACACACTAATCTCGGCTGTGTTTTGATTCTTCCGCTGTGGCCGTCAGAGGGCAGATAGCATTCAACGCTGATCCGCTTCTTTGACGGCAAAAAGAATCCACTAATGAATCTGCTATTGTTCATTGTAATGAGTACAAGAACGACAGCCCCTTTTCTCTAGACTTCATTTTATATTTTTGGGTTCATGTAGCTTATTGAGATTTCACATTGGATTTTCATATAATGATCTAACACGATTTTCAAAAAAGTTTTTAATAGAACAAATGTTTCCATCAGCTGCACAAAAAAAGTATTTGGAATTAGCTACATTGGGCAGGATTTTCCACATTTGCTTTGATAGTTTACACTATAATCCTTTAGATTGTAATACATATACTAATTAATTTATTATGTCATAACTAATTGATTATTTAGATTAATAATCTGCAGATAACCGATCGGATGGCTGTCAACGACTCTACATCAAATGAATGGGCACTAACAGCCTGCAAACCTGATATCTTTATGGGACAGCCTCTTCTGGTATGGTGTAATTTATGCTGGCATTCATTGGGTCAGTCAAGTCACTGAATACCAAATCGACATTTATTTGTGAAATTAACAATATTTTAAGGTGACATAATGTGTCGTCTGAAGCAAGGAGAACTCAGGAGGCTGAGGTGAATCCATCTGCGGAGTTTAATGTAGCCAAACAAAACAATAACTTGCATAAGGGTTCACTTGACCAGGGGAAAAGGGGAGGTTGAAACCCCGACACGCACTGGAAATGCGTAATACCCGTTGAAGAATGGGTCAAAGAGTTTTGAGCGTACTCCTCCCAGGGTAGATATTCGGCCCATCTCCTGGTTGGGGCGTTCCACCTGACCATTGGACTCCGGGTGGTAGCCAGACGTAAGGCTCACGTTGATGTCCAGATGTTTACAAAACTCCCTCCAGACCTGCAAAGTAAACTGCGTACCTCTATCAGACACAATGTCCTCTGGAAGGCCATAATTCCTGAATACATGGTGAAACAGTGCTGCTGCAGATTTCATGGCTGTGGGTAAACCCCTTAACGGGACTAGCCGGCAAGACTTAGGAAACCGATCAACCGTTACCATAATAGTAGTGTAATGATTAGATGGCGGCATATTGGTAATAAAGTCAACTGACAAATGTGACCAGGGACGTCGAGGCACTCGTAATGGTACCAACAGACCTGATGGCAGATGTCTTGACGTTTTTGACTGGACACGCCTTTACATAGACCTCAACATCTGTGGACATTGAAGGCCACCAAAAGTAGTTATTTGCCAATGCCAATGTACGCTTGACGCCTGGGTGACCTGAGCCCAAGGAAACATGAACCCATTGCATGACCCTCATGTGTAGCTTGTGTGGCACGAACTTCTTTGAACGCGGACAGTTTGCCGGGGCGCGTTCTTTCTGCTGAGCCTGGTCGATCTCTTGCACAAAATCCCAACGGTTGGCCGCAACTATCAAAGAGCTGGAAATGATATTACCTGGGACCTGAACACTCTTGACGGGGTCAAAACGCCTGGACAACGCGTCAGCCTTACTGTTCTTGCTGCCAGGTCTATAGGTGACGGAAAAGTTGAACCTGGAAAAGGACCAGCGGGCCTGACGAGAATTGAGTCTTTTTGCTGACTTGATATGTTCTAAATTGTTATGATCAGAGATAACCTGAAACGAGTGACTTGCCACTTCAAGCCAGTGTCGCCATTCTTCTATGGCAGCCTTCATAGATAATAGCTTCTTGTTGCCGACATCATAGTTCTGACAAACAGTTGTTCAGGTTTAGGGTGTTTCAGAATGGGAGCTGTAGAAAAATTTTAGTTTTAGTTTATCAAATGCCTTTGTCGCTTCCTGATCCCACTGGAGTCTTTTTTAACGGAGCCGCCACCATGCTGTAGTTCCTTCTGTAGCAGTTTGCAAACCCTAAAAATCTTTGCAGTTCTTTGATGCTGGTATGGTTGAGGCCACTCTGTAACTGCTTTCCCCTTATCGTTGTTCATCTCCACCCCCTGATAATTGTTGTAGCCCAGAAACGAAGTGCGGTTGACGTGAAATTCACACTTCTCGATCTTCGCAAACAGCTCATCTGCCAGGCGCGGCAAAACTGACCTTACGTGGTGAACATGCTCCTCCTCTGTCTGTGCATAGATCAGAATGTCATCAATATAAGAGACCACATAACGTTCCAACATATCCTTAAAAATCTAATTTATAAACAATTGGACAACAGCTGGTCCGTTTGCCAAGCCACAAGGCATAACAAAATATTCATAATGGCCCTTCGTCGTCAGAAAAGCGGTTTTCCACTTGTCTCCATTGCAAATTCTGATCAGATTATAGGTACTCCGCAGATCGAGCTTAGTTAAGAGCTTCGCTCCTCGCAGTTGTTCCAGTGCTGAGGGGACCAGTGAAAGCGGATACCTGAATTTGATGGTGACATTAGTAAGACCCCGATAGTCAATGCAGGGTCGTAGACCTCCATCTTTCTTCTTGACAAAAAAGAATCTAGCAGCTGCTGGTGATGTTGATGGCCGAATGAAACCATGGGACAGAGCTTCATCGATGTACAGTACTCATCCATAGCACAAATATCTGGTTTGCACAGCGGGTAAACCCGACTCTTGGGGGGCATAGCATTAGGCAGAAGGTCTATCGCACAATCCCACTGACGATGAGGTGGTAGCAGGGTGGCTCTGGTTTTACTAGATACTTCAGAATATTCATGATAACAGGGTGGTAATTTGGGAAGGCAAGCACTGACTGGTTCTCGGGTGAGGGTTGTCAAACATAATTTATTGCCAATCTGTTGCAAACAATTGTAAAATAATAGGCTCATGCAATGATAACAAAGGAAAACCTAAAACGAGATCTGCGCTAAGAGAGTCAATAACATGTAACGTAATGAGTTCATGATGCAAAAGCCCACTTGAAGGCAAACAGGCGTTGTGCAGCAAGTGATACCCCTTCCGATATGAGCTCCATTGATTGCGTAAATTGGGATAGGCAGTCCACAAGAGCAGAGACATTATCAGGGACACATCCTGTCATTATCTTTACGGGAAATTTTAACACTGGGTTTCCTACCATAAAGGAATGTCCACTACTCACTCTCCCAGGAGGTCCCCTAGTTTTCCGTGGCTTGGTGGGACATGAAGGGCAGAAGTACACCTGGTGGCCTGTGTCACCACAGTAAAAAATACCAACGGTTTATTTTATGACGTTCATCAGCAGACAAACTTGTTGCACATCTGCATCGGTTCAGGAGAATAACAGTCAGCTGGTGCCGAGTCGAATTCCGCATTAAATTATCCAATTTTATGAACAGTGTAATTAATTCAGGCAGAGGAATATCTTCTCCTCTTCGCCTGCAATCGCGAGTTCAGACTCTGCAGATACACAGACTTGAGAGCCACACAGTTCCATCCGCTCTGTACTGCTACAGTACGAAATTCCACCGCATACTCAGCTGCAGATCGGTGGCCCTGCTTGAGTTGACACAACCGGCGAGAAACATCCTGACCACCTCCGGGATATTCGAAAACTTCACGTAGCTGACGTTTAAAGTATGCGTAAGAATCTTGAATCACCTGGTCCGCGTCCCACATGGTGGCCGCCCACTCCATAGCTTTACCGGTCAGAAGAGTCAAAGCAAACGCACACTTACGGTCGTCGGTCGCGAATAAATCCCGCTGGGAATCAAAGTAATTGTCCAGCTGGCGGAGAAAGCCGCAGCATTGATCTGCGTTGTCACTAAACATGGCATCTTAAAAGCCTGGGGGACTGGTGCTGGGAGCGAATGGAGATAGTTCATCAGGTGTTTGTTAGCTGCTTGAGACTTACTCCATTGTGACTGATACTTCTCGAGTAATTCGCCTTGATACGCCACCGTCGCTTGTAGTTGCTCCATGTCCGCTGGATTCAGGGAAGGCTGATTATTCTGTGTCGTCTGAGGCAAGGAGAACTCGGGAGGCTGAGGTGAATCCATTTGCAGAGTTTTAATGTAGCCAAACAAAACAATAACTTGGAGTAAAAGTCATCCACAAACACAGTAGTTGCATAGGAAACAAAGGAAATACTTAGAAACTTGGTCAATACGAAACGAAGTTCTTGATCCTGGAGACGAGTGCGCTGAAACAATAATCAGCAACACTATAACGCAAATGTCTACTTTAAATACACTTTAAGGCAGAAGCTCGGATCAGAGAGAGTCACTACGGCACTCCTGTGAGAGCTCCCCCTGCAGGCATGGCGTTACACATAACCATCTTGTAGTCATGAATCGTTAGTGAGAGTAGAAAGAGTTTTACAACACAGCGGGTCTTTTAACGGACTTCTTCTTAAGCCACTTGGAAGAGGTGGAGCTTAGAATGACAGGATTGGGATTGTTATGGCTAAGAGTAATGAACTCACTAAGACCCTGCAAGTCAGGAAAGTACAAAATATTATTTAAATGGGAATGCTTTGTTCTATTTGTTTAAATTATCAGTACGGTATTAAAAACCTGGACTGGATTTTCACAAAAACTAGAATGGACTGCCTGAAAACCTAGACTGCATTTCTAAATAAACTGGAATGGACTGACCTGCACTGGATTTCTCCAAAAGTGGAATGGACTGAAATGCTGATATTTTGCTCTTAAACACAGCTTCTTAACTCTAGTTCATTGCGACACTAAAGCAGCAGTGTCAAGCTAATTTTTATTGGTTTTGTTTAAAGTATTAGTAATATGAATTAACTGAAAAACTTTTCTGTAATGGTTAGAAGTCAACACTGTATTCAGGTCCACAAAGTGACTACACACATTATGGCGGTTTTGTGCTTGGTTTTTACACAGTAGCATTGTCACAGCTATTATTTATTAATCTTGAGGCACAATGTTGTTCTTGTGACAAAACAAAAATGCCACATGCCAACAGATTTATGTTGCAAAATTTTGTCCTTCTAAGACACATATCAAACTCAAAAGTTGGAATTTTTTTTTTGCCTCACATGTTTTGTGTCCTATCGAGGCGTGTAATATTTCAGTCTGACACGTTGGTTGGCTAGCTTGTGTTTTTTTTTCTTTTTGTTCCTGCTTCTTGTGTTGAGCTCAGTGTCTTATTCAGCTCAGTGGCTGCATTCTTTTCTAACTTTCGTGGTGACATATACTGTGTATATATATAGATAGCTTGCTCATCATTCAGATAATGAAATGCATATTATTTCTTACCAAAGATATAGTGAATGGTTTAGTGAAAAATGTTTTGAGTTTTGTTGATCCAATTGTTGATAGATTTTTGCACATTAAAGAAACAAATACCCTTAAGGGAAAATAAAGTAACAAATGCCATACAATGCCTTTGGGAACTTTCAGTTTTATTCCTTTAAATGCAAATACCTCGTTCTGGTCATAAACAGATGCAACACAGATAAAACATCAATAATAACCTCATTCATTGACAATTCTGTTTAAAACAAACAGAGACAGACTGCTTTTACTTTTATTTGACTGGTTACAAACAAAAATTGCTTTGAAAAAGAACTTCACATATAAGAAAACAATTAGGCAAAAAACAAAAGGAGTAGGTGAACAAATTAAAAAATTACGGTATATAAAAAATAACACAGGTTTTAAATTAACTGTCAACATTGAAAAAAAAAACAATAATTGAAATTATAGCTGCACACAGCAAAAGGGGGTTTGGCCTTTACATGGCAGTCGGTAGGTTTAAAATGAATGTAGTCTTGACGGGTGAAGGGGCTTAACACAGATTGTAATTATACAGAGGTGTATATTTTTGTCAGAAAAGAGTCTGCTACATTAATGCCAATAATGGTCTTCCACTAACAATAACAAAGACCACATGTAAAAAATGGATGGAGTCGCCTCACTTTCCTCCCCGCAGGAGGAAGACACCGTCCGGAACCATCTTCACCAATGACTTTGTAATGTTAGGATGCCAGAGGAGACTGGCACCAGAGAGTCGGGTTCTCCCTAGTTTAAGTTCCTCTCACCCCGCCAGAGAGGTTTTGTTTTCCTAGCCACTGTCGCGATCTAGGTTGCTCTTCTGGCCTTAGCCCATAGTCTGAACACAGATGAATAATTGACACTTTTTTCATGAATGACGCTGTTTTTGCTAATTCCACATAGCATTGTTCTGGGACTGAGAATAGCACTGTATAAATAAACTTGAACTTGAACTAGTTTATTGATTGGGCCTGTGATTGGTTTTCCTAATGAATGTGTGTGGTTCTGACACTGTCTTGAGGCACAGAAACTCTGAGATTGTCTCCTCATGACCCAGAAATAGAAAATATGCTATAGAAGATTGCATGAATGATAGTTTTTGGTAATGTCAGATGTCAAAGTGCACAGCTTCTCATTTAACTTTAAAACGAAAAACAGCAGGAGGTGCATTTCCTCGCCAAAAATAATTACCTCCCACAGATTAGTGAGAGCTGGTAGATTGAAAAGTTGTGAAAAGGTCTTTTGATCATGACTACATACATCACACTGAAGGTTTGAAATCCTTAGATTTTATCAGCTAATTTAAGATATTATCTTCTATCTTACTATTTAGCACTGTGGTAATAATTTGTTCTTCACATTTACAGCTTTAGAAACACTAATCAGAACGAAGTGGCATTTTTCACTAACACAAACTAACTTCACAAAAAACTGTGCGATTTGCCAAGTGTTTTGCTCATTAAATGATAATGGCACTGGGATAATAGATATATTTGCCAAGGATTACGATAAAGAGCAGTGTGACATATCAATGATAATGGCAAGATAAATGACAAAGAGGAAACAAACAAAGAGATTATGGGAATTGCAGTCAGGTGTATTGTGGCATCGTATCCAATCGTGTCATTAAGCCTAATCTGTAGTCATTGTTGTCTGACTTTTCATTTCCTGGGTGCAATTTTCTCAAAAGCATTGTTGATTTTTTTTTTACTTTTATTACTGTATGTCATGTTACAAATTTAAGAGCTTTTACGTAAATGCACTTCTATTAAAAAGATAGCTGTGCGATTGAAAAAGATAGCAAGAAATCAATTGGAGTGCTATGATGAATAATTGACAAAAGTCCAATTGCTGGACAAATTGTTCCTTTAATCTCGATGGTTGATTCATTGGTTTGTTTGATCAATTTTTT
>SOMO01000150.1:134631-157669 GCA_028128575.1 Paedocypris carbunculus
CCCACTTTGACCTAAATGCCTGTACACACAAACACACACACACACACACACACACATCTCACCTTCAACAGAACCAGGAACTCAAATATTCTTCTGAAAGATGGTGGAAACAATCTGGCGTAGGTGACTGCCATCTTAAAGAATAACGCATGGAAGAGTCTGTCTCTCACGTTGATGAGGGGATTCTGGTTCATGGCGGGGTTCCGGATCCGGTTGGGTCCACCATTGTTGTTGTTATTCAGTGGGATGTTGTTGTTGTTGACATTGCCCTGATTGTCAGACATGGTGGTGGCAGAAGAGTCACTCGGCTCGGAGAAAGACCACCTGGAGGTCAGGCAAAAGGTAATGCGCACAGATCCCGAAGAGCAGGCCTGACACACCACATCAGCAAACACTGACGATGCTCCTGGATCTTCAAAATTGGAACGACCTTCACAGTTCAACAGAAAACTCCTCCAAAATCGAGAACTTCAATAGGACTGTTGCTGGACAAGGTTGCTACTATTCCCTCCATGCCATTTTTAGGAAATCGTATAAATCACGCAACATTCAAAGCGGTTGACAATGGCTAGTCACGTGATTTGTATATCTATATATCTTCCTGTAATTTTCGTGCTACACTAAGTTTGTTTTGCAAATGTTCCTTGGGCCTTCACTGTCATTCAATTCAGTCTAGTGAAGCATTTTACTTCAGAACTTCGTTGACACAAACGTTCCCTTTCGTTACAATGAATTAATTAACAAGTCTTCTGAAATGAAAGCCGAGTATTTACACTCAAAACAAAAGTTAAATTTGGCGTACAGCACGTCCGCTAACAGCTGTAAGCTAACAAGTTAGCCAGTCTCCACCTGAATAACAAGTACGTTACATAGGAGCAAACCTTCAGTAACTCTCAAAACACTGACACTCTTCGAACGTGCAAAGCCTTGGACAATGGCGTATGTCCTGTCAGAATTTTGCTAAAACAACGAAGATAACCTGTCTAACACACATCTGTTTACTCAACCATTTTCTGGAGCGCAGCGGACTTGGGAGCAGCAGAAGCAAAGACGTTTTTAATGATGGTAGAGCGTCCGCTCTTGTGTTACTTCCGGGTATTCTTATTTTTTCGTTTTACATATTTAAACTAAAATTGTTTCTTTATTATCACATAAAGAAGACATTTGGGCGGTTTGAACATATTTATTTCCACTATTACTATTTTTCTTGTAAAATTACTAAAATTAACATGTATTTATAAATTCATTTTAGGCATTAATTATACTCATACACTTTTTTACATGTGCAAATTCAATTATAATTTAAATCTCATAAGACAGATTGTATCAAGAAGATGTGAATTTGTTGAAAAATAACCTTAATAATTTAACGGTCGGAACGACGTATCATAGAGTGGA
This sequence comes from Paedocypris carbunculus, assembly GCA_028128575.1. Classification (NCBI taxonomy): domain Eukaryota; kingdom Metazoa; phylum Chordata; class Actinopteri; order Cypriniformes; genus Paedocypris; species Paedocypris carbunculus. The sequence goes on from SOMO01000150.1 coordinate 136,030, forward strand.
AGGGCTATCAGAGAAGTCACATGACATAATAATAAATCGAAGAACGATTTAGAAAAGCACAACCTGTTTGCCGCCACCTCGTGGTTGGGTTCCACGGATTATACCGGAGCGATGTGAATTTCATAATCATTATAATGTTTATATATATTTTTAAAACAAATCACGTGCAGGAAGAAATCCTAAAACGGAGGTTAAAGAAACATCATAATTAACAATTTGCAATCGTATTTAATCATTGTTCTTCCTTCCAGTAGGCGGCAGCCGGTCGGAACTTAAAACTCTTAGTTTGAAAAGGCGTCAGTAAAAATGGGCGCTCGATCTGGTACTGCCTTAAAAAGAGAATGTTAACAAAAGTAGACAGGGATCGGACCAATTTTCGTTTACTTTAAAACCTTAGTCAATTTGAGATACGGTCTCTGCAGTTGTGTTTTTGCTGTAGTTTTTTGGTTGGGTCCTTTCTGGTTGTGATTTAGATGCTCTTACGCGCTTCTCGTCGGTAAACGCCACCGGGTGTTTAACGCGCCGCTCCGATCATGGAAGTCGCGTATGTTTGCGAGTGGGAGAAGAGACCCAAAAGCAACCACTGTCCGTCGATCCCGTTGGTTTGCGCCTGGTCGTGTCGAAACATCATCGCCTTCACCACTGATCTGAAGAATGAGGAGGAAGACAAAGGTCTGGACAGTGCTTTTATTCAGTCGAAAAAAACGAGCTTTCAATTCAGTCACATCTGAACTCGTGGTGCGTTATCAATAAACCAGTAAACGTATTATATGTCATTTAACAATAGGTCTAATTTACCAAAGAGACACTGAAGCCAAATAGCTAAAACGGAATTCAAATGTGATCTTTTCTTTGTTCTGCAGATCTTCGTCATGTGATAAAATAGACAATGAATATGATAAATAAACATGTCCATAATTCTGCTCTTATTTCTGTATTCCTGCAGATCTGAGTCATATGATACACATTATTGACACGGATCACCCGTGGGACGTTTACTCCATCAACTCTGGACACACTGAGGTCATTTCCTGTCTGGAATGGGACCAGTCAGGTTGGTCAACTTGAAATGAACATCCTCACCTTGCATCCGATTAAATCAGTGTTGGTTGGTTTATCAATCATATTTGTTTTAGAACGGCTGTGATGAGCTGGATTTGTATCGTTAATTTCCTACTGGGATAAATAAAGTGTCTGTGTGTGTGTGCTGCTTTGTGATTGGGTGACTTTATCCAATTGCAATGAGGCGTCACTACTCATGTTTGTAAAATCAGAGTCAAATTTGAGATATATAACACACAAGTGTTTTTATGATAATAATAATAATACACTGCTCCAGGTTTGTGTGTGTTCACTTCACTGGACGGTTAAATGCAATGCACAATTTTGATACGGTCCCTAGTGGCCATATTGACAAACTCACCACGTTTGCTATAAATGTAGTAGTAGTTTATTGTCATTACAGCATTGAGATACAACATTGTAACGAAATTACAAGAAGGCAATTTAGAACAAAATTGTAGCTTTTAAGTGCGCCTTGTAGTCTGTAAGATACGGTAATGTGATTCCACACGCTGGTCCCCAAGGTTCCAGGCTGTTGTCTGCTGATGGTGACGGGCAGATCAAGTGCTGGGGCATGACGGACCACCTGGTGAACAGCTGGGAGTGTTTGCACAGCAGCTCGGTGGACGGAGACCCCATCGTAGCCCTCTCGTGGCTGCACAATGGAGTCAAACTCGCCCTGCATGTTGAAAAGGTGTGGGTTTGATCTCATACTGGTGTATCAGCAGAACACACTGACCTTCTTTTGTTCTTCAGTCCGGGTCAACCAATTTCGGAGAGAAGTTTTCCCGGGTGAAATTCTCCCCGTCTCAGACTCAGTTTGGCGGGAAGCCTATGGAGGGCTGGCTAGCGGTGACCGTGAGCGGCCTGGTGACCGTGTCGTTGCTGAAGCCCAATGGAACGTTACCCACGGCCAGCGAGAGTCTGTGCAGGCTGAGGGGGCGCGTGGCCATCGCTGACATCGCCTTCACGGGAGGCGGGAACATCGTGGTGGCGGCCACAGACGGCAGCAGCTCTTCGCCGGTGCAGTTTTATAAAGTGTGTGTGAGTATGGTGAACGAGAAGTGCCGCATCGACACCGAGCTGCTGCCTTCACTCTTCATGCGCTGCACCACCGACCCGGTCCGGAGAGACAAGTACCCTGCCGTCACGCACCTCAAATTCCTCACGCGGGAGAACTCTGAACAAGTGAGATTCACTGAAATGTTTATTTTTATCTTTGGGCTTAGGCTGCCCACTGCTCCGGGTTTGTGTGTGTTCACTTCACTGTGTGTATGTGCACTTTCACTTGGATGGGATATCCAATTCAGTATGGTCCCTAGTGGCCATATTGCCATCAACTCACTTTCTTTCTTTTCTTTCTAATGAAGATTATTGCTCTAACTGTCCTTTTTTTATTTTTTTAAGGTTCTTCTCTGTGCATCAAATCAGGCAGGTAGCATCGTAGAGTGCTGGTCCTTGAGGAAGGAAGGTCTTCCTTTCATTAATAATATCTTTCAACAGCGATCACCACTAGGTATGTTTAACAGGTCAGACACAGAAAGTACAAGGAGACAAAAGGAAACTATTTATTTTAGTGTGTGTGTGTCAATTTGTTAGTCTTGATAATAATTGCAACTTCGCTCTGTTAAAAGCTGAAATGTATATTTCTAGCAAAATATAAAAATATATATTATTTTAATACATTTTATATATTTTAATAACTGGAAAAGTTAACTAGGCCTATTCATTTTCAAACACGTTTCCCAATATTAAATAGCTATTTTGTTTTTTACAATGTTCTTTTGGTAGCAAAATGTAAAAGCAATATTAAAACCAAAAGGCTGTTGCATTAAATTAAAAAACAACTAAAAAATAAAACCAAATGTTTACAGCAAACCAAAACACACATACTGTATAAACCAAAAACATTTAGTTGTTTTTCTTTCTTTTTGTCTTTTTAAAAATGAATAATGACGTATTTGTTTATTTTTTGCAATAACTGTTTTTTTTTCGCTTGCCGTACATGTTTAGTTATTTATTCATTTATTTTTTGCCATGACTGTTTTTTTTTTCTTTTTCTGTATGTCATATATACTCTGACACTAGCCAGTCCATGTCCAGTCTCTTTAATATATGTTTTGCATATCAATAACTAAACATGCATATACGCAAGGCAAATTGTGGAAAGGTGTGTGGGGGTTGAAAATGTACTGAAAATGTGCAATATTAAATTCAACTGAAAATGCCAAAATATATCTTCAAAAACATTTCTCTAACCGTACCTTTTATTGTCAAACATGTTAAATTTCCGTTCTTAGAGTTGTATGTGTAGTTTATAAATTTAGTATTTAAACATTTATTTTCATTCTACTTGTAAAATTATATAATTTATTTCTTTCAAATTTCTTCAGTGGGTGAGAAGCAGCCAATGATTCTAAAGTGGAGAATACTCTCAGCGACCAATGACCTGAAGCGAGTCACTGCTATTGCTCTTCCCAAGCTTCCCATTTCCATCTCCACTACCGATCTCAAAGTTGCCTCAGAGACCAAGTTTTTCCCAGGACTTGGTATGTTATTTCGTCTATTCTTTTTTTAACGATAAATAAACGGGGTATTTTGTTCTCTATAAGACCAGTGTATATATGTTATTAGGTCTTGCCCTGGCATTACATGACGGCAGCATCCAGATTCTCCATCGGATGTCTTTGAACAACATGGATGGGTTCGGTGGTTCCTCTCAGCGTGTTGGTGAAGACCCTGCTATGAAGCGTCAAAAGACAGGTGGACCATTGCTGCACTTCAAGGCGCTTCAGTTCTCCTGGACATCTCTGGCTTTGGTGGGAGTGGACAATCATGGGAAGGTATGATGGGCAATAACCATTGTGATGGAGATTGTTTCTGAAACTTTCCTTTCTGACTTTAGCTGCATATGATCCGTGTGTCTCCATCCATGGGTCAAATGTTGGACATGAACACTCTCCTGCGCCACCTTCTGTTCCTGCTGGAGTACTGCATGGTGACGGGGTACGACTGGTGGGACGTCCTGCTGCACGCGCAACCTGGCATGGTGCCGAACCTTCTTGAGAAGCTCCACGAGGAATATATGAGACAAAACCAGGCACTGCAACAAGTAGGTTCATTGCCGGCAACCAGTTGCAGTTCAGGATACTTCTGAATATATAATATATATTTAATATAAAAAACGCACATTATTGGCGCTACAACATTTGGCCTATCATATAGTGAAATAATTCCTTAAACAGAGACAATGTTTTCTCGACGATGTCATTAGTAAAAGGAAATTTGTTGAAAGAGTCATAAGTAGTGGTACCACTGTACCGTCCACACAATTATTTTTTTTTTTTTTAGAGAGTTTAGAGGAGCTAATGGCTGATTTATTTATTAATTATTTTTGCAGGTTCTTTCCACTCGCATAGTGGCAGTAAAGGCATCACTGTGCAAGCTTTCGTCTGTGACTGCAGCAAGGGCTTGTGACTTTCATGCAAAATTGCTCCTCATCGCCATCAGCTCCATGCTCAAGTCTTTACTCAGACCTCATATTTTGAACACACCTGACAAAAGTCCAGGAGACAGACTGACAGAGATCTGTGCCAAGAACACTGACACTGGTAAAGGACTTGATTCAACTAACCGTTGTTTTTTCTCACCGGGTTTTTACTGACACTAGTTGTTGGGTTTCTTCCAGACATTGATAAGGTCATGATAAACCTAAAGACTGAAGAGTTTGTGTTAGATGGACCACCGCTCCAGTCCCTCCAGCAGCTCATTCAGTGGGTTGGAGACTTTGTTCTTTACCTGTTGGCAAATCTGCCTAATCAGGTGAGACCAACTCTAATTTTTCTCTTTACAAGTAAATATTCTCTAACTTGTTGACCAGAAAACATTTTAGATTTTTAATTGCTTCTGCGATGTGTACTCTTTTGTTTCTTTAAATAACGGTTCCAAAGGTAGAGATGCAGATATGTTTAATTTGCTAAATAACATAAACAAACATTAGCCACGCAGCGACTGTGGCTAAATAGTGTTGTAAATAAAAATAAACTAAATATAATTGGAAACGACAGAGATGACAAACCAAATAGCAGGTGCAGATCAGCGCTAACGACTAGAAATTAAGTCCATTGGCAAAAGGGTCAGAGACAACAGTCGAAAACAAAGAACACGGGCAAAGAGTCAAAACCAGGGAAGAAACATAATCAAAACGCTCGGTCTGCTGCACAGGGAATAACAATACTTTGCAACAACGATCAGCGTGTAGAAGGTGTATGGTCTTTATCATTTATACTTTTAATCAAAACATTTTTAAAATTGTATTTTAATTTTAATGTAGCCTTTTTGTAAGGGTATTTATTTTTGTATTTTCAACCGGTAGTAAAGTGTCTGTGTATCTATTATCATCAATCAATCATATTTTTGAACTCTGTTTTAGGGCTCTATTGTGCGCCCAGGATTTGGGTTTTTAAGAGATGGTGCGTCTCTTGGGATGCTCCGAGAACTGCTAGTGATGATTCGTATTTGGGGGCTGCTGAAGCCCGGTTGCTTGCCCATCTATACAGCTACATCTGAAAACCAGGACAGCATGTCTCTTCTTTTCCGTCTGCTCACCAAACTCTGGCTCTGCTGTGAGTCTAAATTTTTTTTTCACGCCTTCCACCAGAAAAGCTTTGAAATCTCTTGCTTTCTTTTCTCCACAGCTAGAGATGAGAGTCATCCCCAGGAACCTGATGAGATGTTGATAGACGATTGCTGCCTGCTGCCCAGTCAGCTTCTCGTACCCAGCATGGACTGGCTGCCCATCAATGATGGAGTCATCACCAAGATCCAGAGCAAACACCCACTCCGGCTTCAGTTTGGTAAAGCGTACACCCTGCCTGGGGTTAACCCCAACACACAGGTGGAAGTGTTCAGGTGAGAGGTCGTGCTCTGCAAGTCTGTTTACAAACACTCTTCATGCACATTTCAAAAGGGATTTAGTGGTCTGACAGTTACCACGCTTTTTTTTTTTTTTTTCTCGAAAATTTGGAGATTTAGTGAAAATTAAATGGCAATGCTTATGTCATTGAGGATCAAGTGATCTGGTCAGAATTGAGGGCTGTCTGGTTTGCTTTTGACCCATCAAAACAGTGAAGATATACACACCACTAAGTGAATGGACACATTAGTTGTGGCACATGAAATTTCTTTCCTTTGTTGCACCTTTATTTCTAGGTGTGACCAACGGTTGGTGGGTATCTGGCTCAGGGGCGGCCAGATTTCATCTCTGATGTTTTCAGATGATGTTTTGTTGGCGTCCTCTGGCCAGAACCTGCTGTTGTTTTCAGTTTTTAGGAAATGTTCAGCTCTGAAAATCAGCGTCTGCACGTCTAAGAGCAAGATTCCTAACCCAAAAAGAAGACTTGCCCGCCTCCAATCAATATTTGATCGGAGCCTACCCATCGTGGTGAGGATGGAGGCAAAGCTCTCAATTTATTGGTCAATCCAACCCTGACCTGTGATCTGATTGGAATTGGTTGGAAGCACTGGGTTCAGTCGACCAAAGGAGCTTTGCGTAACGATGCTGCTCCTCTATATTCAGAGGAGTCCGCTGAGGTGGCTTGGGCTTCTGTCAAATGCTGCAACTTCCTGGTAAGGTGTTCCATCAAGAGGAGGACCAGAGGAAGACTCCTGACACAACGAAGGGGCTTTGTCTTTGCGCCAGGCTGGGAAACGCCTCAGTGTTCCCTGGAAGAACTGGAGAGGTGTTGAAGAAAAAGGAAGTCTGGTCATCACACCTCGGGCTGCTGGCTGCGGATGACTGGTAGAGATTGAATTGATTATTATATAGTGGTTTTCATTTGTTACAGTAATTATGAAGTTTAATGAAAACTGGCACATAAAAAAATATTTTTCACATTTACACTTTTAAACCAGTGCATTTATTTATTGATTAGATTTGTTATAAAGTTGTGTTGGCTGGATTTCAGATAGTGGCCCCAACCTCTGTCGCATCATATGTCTTCTTTGCACTTCTATACTTTTCTTTTGGTCATGTATCAAAGCTACAAAAGAGAGACTGAAAAAGATTAAGTTATTAAAAAGAAGTTGAAACATAGTTGCTGTAGTTGATAGAAGTCATAATTTGTGAAGATCATATTTCATCAAGAAGATCCTAGTCCTAAACTATATAGTTCAGTAGTTTAAATTAAATTAAAGATTAAAGATGACAGCAGTTGATCATTTTTTTAAAAGCACTGTTCAGACCAAAAAAAAAACCTTTGTACGTATACTATATTGTTACTAACTCGTGTTACAAAGCGGATTTCCAGGTGCTGTCACTAGTGCGGGAATAACAGTGAATGGCAGAAATTTGTAAGACTTTCAACAATATTATGAACTGTACAAGAACCCAAACGTTTGAGGATAATCTACACAGCATCTTAAGAACACCCTGATGGGAAGCATCACCCTGGCTTGGAACAGCCCGAAGCAGAACAGACGAGCTAGCCCAAAGTTGGAGTGGTCACATGGCTCCTCAATATTCACTCTGCTCTCTGACCTGAAGACCTTGACAAGCACGGCTGGACCAAAGCCAGGAAGATTGTGAAGACCCTCAGACACCCCAACAACGGACTTTTCGCTTTGGAACTGACATGGGAGCTTGAGGAGGATGATCATCTTCGCTCAGGCCATTAAAAGCCTTTCAATAGAGCTAGAGCTTCACATCTAGAGCTGCTTCTTTATCACGAGGACACCAACTGTACTAATGTTGCATTGTTCTTGACCACAGGCTCTGCACTGCACATGTTCGCTATTCATTTATAATTTTTACAGTACTTATTATTTTTCTAAAAAAGTCGTTTTTTTAATGTTTGATAATGCAGCATTTTGGTTGCTTTTTGTATTTAGGAACAAAAGGACAATTCACTGCCATATTTATATATATTTTCAAGAATTTCTCTGATATACGGTATTTATCTACTCACCTACATTGTTCGTATGTGACGAATAAAATAGTTTTTGATTTGAGATACTCTTGACCATGTGGCATCTTGTCTTTGAGTAAGTAGAACTATTAGTTATTTCATCTAAGGTAAATTAATTAGAAAATCTCAGTTCAAATGTATTTGTGATGATCAAAACCACTTTCAATGTAAAATTGTGCATTTTTAAACAAGATTAATGTTTTAAATAATGTTGAGCTAAGTTTCTTGACTAAGTTTACTGTATGTTGGGACACCCCTGTCTTACGGTGTCAAAGAGGTTCAACAATGGCTAGCAAGAAAGGTATGTGTATATGGTAAAGTTATAGGTTAATAGAAATGTAAAGTATATAGTTTATCAAATAAATAAATAAAAAAAATATATCAAGTAAATAAAAATGAAGCGATTATTTAAAATAAAAGCTGTTAAATTTTATTGTATTCTTATTTTGTTGAACTTATTAATTGGATGTTAATTTCTTTTTGCTGCTTTCACAGGAGTCCAGCTGCTCAGAGGATCGATCATCTGCGATGTTTGCATCTGGGCATTTCACCTACTGAGGAGAGCAAAGCTTGTACCAGGTACTGATCTCATACTTTTATTTTTTTTTCTTTAAGTCTGTAAACTCTAAAGTTGTATGCCACAATTTAAAACCAGTTTAAATGTAACACCAAGTGTGCAAAAGATGTAACATGTTCAAAAGATGTACTTTCAATACCAAAAATGTTTATTAAACTTACCCAGATAGTCTCTAAGCAGTGTTTTAATTTGAACTGTATCATTTAACAAACCAAAGACATGCAGCCAATGACTCTTAGACCTATGTTAGGTCTAAATATCTGACATTAGAGCCAAGCCGCAATATTTGTTTAATTTTCTTAAGAATCTCGATGTGTTACCAACTGTTATCTTTCATTTAATAAAACACATACGTTATAGTATATTTCACTGTACAGTTGTATTTCACTGTAAAATGTTTCCTGCAACAAAGTCTGTATGAACAAAATGTCCCAAATAACTGTATTTCATTGTATAATTTAGATGTGGATGTGTCACAATGCTGCGCTCTCCAAATAACACCAATGCGATGAAACAGTGGGAACAGCGCTGGATTAAGAACTGTCTGTGTGGGGGTCTCTGGAGAAAAATCCCCTCTTCACTGACATAAGACCCACAACATTCAATACAAAACGATGACAAAACCTTCATCTCTTGTCATTCAAAATTTCTACTCTGTAGTGATTGGTAATAGTCTCTCGGGCTCTATTTTCTTAATATTTTGAATAATGACCATAATGAACACGGACTCTTTTTTAAAAGCATTGCTAATTGTTAATTTGTTTGTAATTACCCTGGGTTTTTTTTAACAAAAGAAAAATAAAATAAAATGTCTGTTTCATTGGCGTAGATACTTTTTTGAAATATTTCGGTGAAGAATGTGATACTGATGGACAGCCAGCAGGAGACGCTGCCACCCATCAACTCCACTATTTTATTTTAGCATTCATATCGAGAGAGCAAAAAGTAAAAAAAAAAAAAAAAAAACATTTATTACAATTCATACCAGTCTGTTAGCGTAACTCAAATTGGAGAGCAGAGATGTGTGCAGGAATTAAGGGATATTCGAGAGCCAAGTGGTTGGTTTTTTTCAAGAGGTCATACGCAGGATCATGACCAGTGTGTGGACCTCACACCAGACTTCCACTTACAGGTTTTAGAAATAAGGGCAAATAAATTTAACCACATATAATTTCAGCCTGGCTGCCCCAGAGATGACAAAATAAATTGTATTATTCACTTGTTCATTAGTTCACGTTTCATTTTGACTTTTTGACATTGTGAATGGCATGGGCAACTGAAAATGCGTTGTCTCCTTGGAGTTGAAGGAAAATATACCAAATGTTCAAGTCGTAGTAGGTTATAAAGTAGGTTTTTTCACTTATATACTGTATTTGTACTTATTTACCTGTGTGTGTGTGTGTGTGTGTGTGTGGGGGGGGTTGTGTGAGTGCAAAATAGTTTGTGTTTGTGGACGCGAGGTGTGTGGGTGTGCGAAAGAGTGTGTTGAGGGTACAAGTGTGTGTCTAAGGTTGGTAGTGTGTGAATGTGAATGTGTCAGAGAGAGAGAAAACCAAAGTGTGTGTGACTGCAGGAATAGTTCGTCCCTGTTACTAAACCCACAGAGATGTACAGGAATGCAGCCATATCTGAAGAGTGCTGCTGGTACCAGGGATGATGATGAGGAGGAGGATGACTTGAATTTACATTCAGATTGAAATATCTGCCTCACGCAGCATCGAAGCAGTCGACACTGCGTGTGTATCGGGGTCATTCATCAGACGACAGCGGGGGAGACGCTGGAACCGTGTTTGGCGTCAGGAGACGCGGGTAAAACAGCTGAGTCCACGGCGGCGTGACGCTCGGAGGGAAACGTGAGCTGAAAGAAGAATATGAATTGAAAGAGCCGCAGCAGAACCTCGTGAAGAATTACCCGGGATATTGACTCGGGATTTCCCGGGAATCGCCTGCTTTTACGGTCAAGGTAAGATTTACCGTTTTCTACCTGCTGCGGATCCGTTAACAGCAAGTCTTAACCGCGAATGCCGCTCTTTTCGTCATGGAGGGAATTCGATTCCGAACCCCTGGCGTCGCTGACAGTGTTGATGCGGCGGGGTGTTATATTGATAAATGATCACCGATAGTGTCGCATTAAGGCAGTGCAAAGCGGGAGCTACAGTTTTACATAAACAACCCACCAACACCACCTTTCAGCGTGAAACACAGTCAAAGATGTATGAGGGTGTATCGATTATCGACCGGGAGTCAATCTGTTTTTTGAGGTGCAGCGGTTCCGAAACTCACGACAGGTACATTTCCGGCAGACAGAATTGTGTATTTTCGTGCTTTCTATCTGCAGTCGTGACCACCAGAATCATTCAAATGTCACTGTGAGTGAACACTGGTGTGGCATGGACCAAAAGCTTAATTATCATGACTAACTTTAACCTGTGTGATGCTGTTGAGTCTGCATACATCCACCATTCCCATATCTCCACCCATCCATCTCTCTTCCCATTCCTGAACTGTTTATATGTTTCTATGAACGTCAATGAATCTATCTTCAATCTCTCTTTTTACCTCAATTTCTCAATCCATCTATTCCCCATCCCTTCATCTCCATCAGTCTCTCTTCCTATTTCTTTTGGTTTGTTTTTCAGCAGTTTCTATGAAGTGTTCCACTTTTCATCTATTTTCCCTCAGTTCCTCCATACATCCATCCATCCATCCATCCATCCATCCATCCACACACCCTTTTTTCTGTCTATGAGACTGCACATTTGCTCACCTGCACTCGGCTTTTTTTCATTAATGAAAAAAGCAGCAGAAAATAGATAGATGAATTGATAGTACATAACTCTCATTGAAGAACGTCAAATTAAGTAGGCATGTACCCAAAAATAAAAGTTCAATAAAACACATTGACACATTGTTAAGGTGTGATGGCAGCCAGTGACGAGAATAACATATTAAAGTTGTTAATTATTTCAGTAACAATTATTAGCTTCCTTGGAGCTACAGTAATGAGCAGCAAATTATTGTTCCATGGCAGCATCTGCTCAGATAGAGGATTGGCCAATAGTTAGCTAATCAGAAGCAGAGTTGGACGGGTATTCACATGTGCACTGAGATGTCAGAAGAATTGCAATTCCAAGCTTTAAATTTGATACTGGAAAAATACACAGTATTTCATCTTTTTCAAGATGACTCTAAACACATGTATGTGTCTTCTGCAGAAACAAATTGTCCTCTGCAGCTTAGTCAAGCACAAAGCAGCTCCCAATATTTCTTTCAAAATGTAAATGGAAAATTGAGTAAAAAAAAGAGATGGATGGATGGATGATGGATTAGAGGGTTTAACAACAAAATGGTGAAGATTATGATTGACAAACTCTGTCACTTTAAGATTACCCGACTACAGTAGTATTTGTGTCCAGCTAAATAATTTAACCTTAGTTGATAAGTTATTATTGAAACGTTACATTTTTTGACTCCTTTGACCAGGGATTTTTTTTTTTTTATTATTAGTATGCATTACACTGAGAAGTAACTAGTAACTATATCTACAGACGTTTTAAAAGGCCAGCACTGGTGAGAAATCACTTCACAGTGGGAAGTGAGGGCATGAGACCAAATGCCAATGGTTTCATCTCTGAATGCGGCACACACTTGTTTGCCTTTGAGGCACATGCAGCTCTCTGAGATAAACAGCTCCTGCTTTTGGAAAAAAAGAAAGAAAGTCTTCATGCTAATTTCAGCTGAGCTGCACTCGCACCCACTCGAGAGTTGGAAGAGCGTGTTTAAAACAAGTGTGTTATTTTAGTTGCTGTTGGTTTGTTAGGGATGAATCAATATTTTATAAATGCGACAATCTCCTAAAAATAGTCTACATAACATTTGTTTATGTTGTTAGAAAAAAATATATGCTGATGCTATATATAAGCAATAAACTGTTAATAGTAAAAGTATTTATTACTTTATTTATTCCAATTATTATCTTGATTAATGGTCATTGTGTAGTTTATATGTGTTATCATTTAATTTAGTGCTGTTTCCTCCTAAAGTCTAAATTTAAGTGTAAGTTTAAAAGAGAGAGGCAAAAACATTTTCACAAACTATACAGTTATAGCTTATACAAAGTAAGACAAGTAAAACACTGCATTATGGTATATGTGGGTTTATGTTTATCAGTACATTTATTGTCAATAATAACAATGCTATATAAAAAGATTGTGCAAGCTTGTTAAACTGTACATTGGGCCAGATGTGGCGCGCTGGTTTTGGATTTTTGCACGATTGCTTTTTACTTTAGACTTTAGAACAACACATGATAGCACAACTGACAAGAAGTTTATAAAGAAAAATTGTAATTGTTTATTGAACATATTATAATATATAATATATTTATATATTATATTATATATATATATATATACTATAATATATTATATAGTAAGGGAAATGTATGTTGTTATTGTATCTAAGATTTATACCAAATTGAGTCTGGGGTAGAAAACTGATGGATGGATCTAAGATTTATGCTGAAAATGTTTTCTGTTAAACCCTCTTGTCAGAGTCAATTGTGAAAACCACCGCCATGATGCCCACAAGGGAAAAGATGAAGAAGAAACCACCCAAAGACAGCCTGACGCTGCTGCCCTGCTTCTATTTCGTGGAGGTGCCATCATTTATTACCCATTTAAAGCTTCAGGAGAGGAAGTGACGTATCCAGTAATTATATTACACACTTTTACGACATGGCTGTGATAGTCTAAAAGCAAGCAGTTGATTGTGTTACCCTGAATCCCCTTCAGCCCGTCAGCCCTAAAGTAAGAGTCTGACATTTAACAGCCATCTGCCACCGGTGCTGTACAGTAATTAATCCCAGCTCTGATCTCGCTGGCATACGTATAATGAATTTTTCATTTCTATTTGTATGTAGGAAAAGCAGGTTACTTATTTACATTGACAAAGTGTCTTGCGTGTGTTACCCAGCTGCCCATTGTGGCCTCCTCTATGGTTTCCCTGTACTTTCTGGAGCTGACGGATGTGCTCCAGCCGGCACAGGTTGGGTTCCGATGTCACGACCGGTCACTCAGCATGCCGTACGTGGACAGCGGGGATGAGCTCATTCCTCTCCTCATGCTCCTGAGCCTGGCTTTTGCTGGCCCTGCTGCCTCTGTAAGACCAACTTTCAAGCCCAGTTTTTGTTTTGTTTTGAAAAAATCCTTGTGACTCATATAAAACTTCCGTAAAGCCTCTATTAGAAGGTCACCTCTAATAGAAGACCATCTTAACAGAAGGGTTGAAAAATAGAAGGCCATGTTCATCTAATCACAGTATATTGATTTTAAGCGACAATTGCAGGAAATAAGAATAACAATGTTATTACGGTCACACCTGGCCAGATCTCTACAGATTACATGAAAACCTAGTTTGATAAACCCATTAAAATTGATTGTTGACTGTTCTTTTGTTCAGATTATGATGGGTGAGGGTCTGCTGTATTGTATGCAATCCAAACTAAAGCTTCGACCAGGGATTGAGGGAAGCATCAATGCTGGGGGCTGTAACTTCAATTCTTTTCTACGGAGGACTGTTCGATTTGTTGGTATATATTTTATTAATTTGACTGTATTACACTTGCTTTTTTTTAAGTATTTCAAATGTCTTCATGGGAAATAAACAAAACAACAATTATATATATGTGTGTGTGTGTGTGTGTGTGTGTGTGTGTGTGTGTGTGTGTGTGTGTGTGTGTGAAATGTTTATTTATTTATTGTTGAAGACCCACATTGTGTTTTAAATAAAAAATGTAAAAAAAAAATGTTTTATCTATAAGGATAAAATAAAAATTGCTCAAATCTGGGACATTTGTAAAACAAAGCTGAGTCACCTAAATTCAAAGCGTGCATGCAGATGAGGATTACGCAACATGAGGCGGGAACAGATTGGTGCATGAAACTGATTAAATGAGTCATCAAGGCTTAATTCTTCACTCTGCTTCTCTTCTAGGTGTTCATGTTTTTGGTCTCTGTGCGACCGCTCTGGTCACTGATGTCATCCAACTGGCCACTGGCTATCACACACCTTTCTTTCTCACTGTATGCAAACCCAATTATACTGTCCCAGGAGTGTCCTGTGAGAAGAACCCCTATATCACCAAAGACATCTGCTCCGGCCCGGACCAGCATGCCATTCTGTCTGCCAGGTGATGCTGTGTTTGCTACTGCTAATCTGCTTCTTTCCTTCTTAATTGTTGTTTTGTGGTACATTTTTCTCTTTTACTTTTCCCACAATTATGTTCAAACGTAACTGTCAGATGACTGTAGATTTACTCCAGAACATTTGCTTTCCTTGTGTGACAGGAAAACCTTCCCTTCCCAGCATGCAACCCTCTCTTCCTTTGCTGCTGTTTATATATCAGTAAGTGTTTCTGCACCCATATACTGTGTGTGTGTGTGTGTGTGTGTGTGTGTGTGTGTGTGTAAGCGTTTTAAACTAAATCCCTGTTAAATCACTGTTTTTAACCAACACTCTTTTTGAAAGAACAACTTTCTGTAAAACACCATTACATAGACACAAAAACATCAGTTGGTGAAAAGGTAATTTATGCATATTCTTTTGTTTAATGATTCATATTTAACTTTTGTTCTCATTGTCCTTGGCTATGAAAATCCCAGCAAAGTCAAATTTGGTCTCAATACATTGAAATAAGCAACACTGCTTTGGAATATTAAGATACTTTTATAGATTATTAAAATCTAAATTAATAAAACTTTCTAAGAAATCTAACTAATGAGATATCATGAAGAAGTGAAAAATGGGTTTTGCATTATTATTGTGCATTATTTATATTAAATGACACATAATTTTCCTTCTTTTTCAGTGAATTTAGATGAGTAGATCTATTTCAGGAACAGGCCAAACTCTCTCAGACTGAATTGGAGTGATTTACAGTTTTCTGTTTGTAGATTAGTGAAAGTCTAATAATAGGAAGAATGGCATGTCTATGAACGTGAGAGACCTGCTTTAGACAGCAGTGGAGGAGATAAGACGTTCCCCACACTGTTCCTGTCAGATGCTGCGAGGTGGCAAGCTTTCCCTTTGCATTAGACAAATCCGGATCCTCTGTCTTTGCCTCCCTAGATGTATTTCAACTCGACAATCTCAGAAAGCACCAAGCTGCTCAAGCCTGTCCTGGTCTTTGCCTTTGCGATTGCGGCTGCATTGACAGGACTGACTCAGATTACTCAGTACCGCAGTCACCCCATCGATGTTTACGTCGGGTTCTGTATCGGTGCTGGTATTGCTGCTTACCTGGTGAGTGAATTAGTCAAGGACCTAATCTGCTTCTATTTTGCACAGTGAACTAAGCAAAGCAGGTGCAATCATAGTTTGCTTTTACTAGACTAAATTCTTTACTTTACATTTGCTTTATATTTGTTTGCCGCCATTTTTACCTGCCACTGACAGAATGAGCAGATTTGGTTTAGTGTCTTGCTCAAGAACACTTCAGTTGTGATACCTTCCAGACCGGGTTCAAACCTGGAAACGTTGGGGTCACACGGTAAACTCTCAACCATTTGGTCCCAACGGCCCTTTGGTTAAATTGATTTTTTGTTTAGTTAAAAAATTATCACAGCATCTAAACTTTCAAATGTTGTCCAAATGCATTTGGTTTAACATACTCGTAAAATATGACCATTAAAACTGTACCGGTAAAATCATGAGAAATGAACGGAACCAACTGGTAAAAAAACCACTGTAGCTTTAAACTCTGATTCGTTCCAGGCTTTCCATGCTGTGGCCAACTTTAAATCCCCTGAAGACACTGTCGTTCTTCAACCTCCTCCTGTACAGAAAGATGCTCTACGAGCCCTGGCCCAGCGAGGTCATGACTCCGTCTATAACAAAGGCCATCCCTCTGAGAGCAACGAAGAAATCACATCTCCTGCATCTAGAGATGGGCTGAACCGGCCGGTCCAGAGGGAGAAAACCTCGCTCGGAAGCTTAAAGAGAGCCAGCGTTGATGTGGAGTTACTGGCACCACGTAGCCCGATGGGTAAAGAGACCATGGTGACCTTCAGTAACACATTGCCCCGTGCAACACCTGGGTCCGAGGAACCAACAAGACGTCTGGTGACAGTACCGGTACCTCTAGATCCAATGCGATCCCAGCAGCTGGTATCGGAATGGAGACAGAAGTCAATGGAAATGCGAGGGGGCAGCTTACCTGATGATGACACTGGAGACCAAGGTTCAGAAGGGGATGATGACACCACCACTGAAGATAGTGCCCATTCTTCAATCTACTCTTCTGTCCAACAGCCTATTAAGCCTGGAAACCCACCAGCTGGGGTCAAGGTAGTCATGACCCCACGTCCTCCCGTACAGCCTTCGGTGCCTCCACCCGTTTCCCCCAAAAGTGCTAGCACTCGGGCCAAATGGCTGTCCATGACTGAAAAAAGCGGTGCGACTGTTCCAACTCACAAGTCAGGAAACCAGCCTCGGATCTTGCAGGTAATTGCAATGTCAAAGCAACAGGGTCTACTGTCTGGATCAGTCAAGTCTTCTGAGACCTCTTCTTCGTCCGGAGCCTCGTCCATCACAGGAACCGAGTCTCCTCCCAATCGAACACTCTCAGAACGAGACAGCGGCTCAGGTATCATCACGGTCGATGCCCATGCCCCACACCACCCGGTGGTTCGCATGGCCTCAAACCCCAATAACCCATGGGAATGGAGGGGTCCTTCTGATGGGCACCCGACGGAATCCTTTGAGCTTAAGAACCGTGAGGGATCTCGCACGTACCGCCACATGCGAAGTGGTTCCCCTTGTACGGATGCTGACCATGGTCCTCCTCACCCCCCACAACCACCACAGCCTCCTCTTCCTCCTCAGCTTCCACCATTAGGTCAAACCTCAGAGGGTCGAAGTCTTCGCCGAAAGACGCCTTTAGTTCTGCTGGACAGAGACGTCAGCCAGAACCACAATGAACAGGAAAATTACTACAGAAGGCTGCAAAGTGGCAGGCATTTCAAAGAATGACTATTTAATTTAAATGCACATGGATTTTGGCAATTCATGACAAATATTTGATTCCACAAGGAATGGTCGGATCCCACAAAGCAAAGACTTGACTCCATCCGGAGATTCTGCTTCAGGAAGTGAGAGCACAATGGCTAACCAAGGCCAAATCAAACTAGTATGTCACCATATGACTTCTTTTGTTCATACAAACAAACCACGGCAGGTTAAAATATATACGTTTAAGATTTATTTTTCCTTCTGTTCATTGAGACCAGTAAATTCATGAACTCCAGTGTGTGTGTGTGTGTGTGTGTGTGTGTGTGTGTGTGTGTGTGTGTGTGTGTGCGTGTGTGTATGTGTGTGTGTGTTTACGCACGATTGTTCTTTGTACGCTGTAGTGATTCAATAATATTCTAAAATATTTGAATGACCTTTTTGCAGTCTGGTGAAAATGAGATCCAGTGATTTGTTGACTCTTTGATTGCTAACTGCATCAAACATCCTTGGCTTTTTTACATTTTAAGTGTAAGGAATCAGGAATGTGTGATTCTTAAATTCTTTCAAATGTCTTTGTGATTCAGAGAGACGCATGAGCAGAGGTGTGAAGAGTGCCTGAAAACCATACTTGAGTAAAAGTATGTATACTTTACTGAAAAAATCACTCAATTTCAAGTTACAAGTCACCAATTCCAATAAGACTTGAGTAAAAGTCGTAAAGTATCCAATTTTAGTAGAACTTGAGTTTTTTTACTCATACTGAATTTAGGCAACAAATAAAAACACCAATAAGACAACAAGAAAATCTTTATTGTATATAAATGTTATATGAGGCTTTATTTCCTCATATAGAAATGAAAATTAACACATCAATGTTTCAAAATGGCAGAACAAAAGAGATAAAAAGTCAGTCTCAGTAAAACTCAAATGTGAAAAAAGTGCAGCCGCTAATTCATGTTCACGCAATTTATCTCATAAATAGCACTCAAGAAATTAACCTCAGTAGAAAAAGATGCCAATGTAACGAGTAACTGCAATTGTCCATTCAAATGTAGTGGAGTAAAGAGTACAGACATTCAATCACAAATGCAGTCAAGTAGAGAGTAAAAGTTGATTACACTTTTGATACTCGGTGCAAGAACAAAGTAGCCAAAAAAATACCTAAGTAAATTAACGAAGTCCATTTACTCAAGTAGTTTACACCACTGCTCATGGGAAATGGGTGTCTATACACAAGTGTATAGCACAACTGATCGAAACTTCTAAGATGTATGGGCAAGAAATACGCCACAGGAAAGATTTTCTCTATACATCGCACAACAATGTTCTCTGGCTTTGATTTCTCCTCGTCATGCTGTTTTCTAGAGGTTGTCCTCTTTATGAACGCCTTGAAATTGCATGTTATGTGAGTGTTGTCAAGTTGGAAGTGAAGCAAACCTGGTGTGTTCTAGTGTACTTGTGCATTTGTCACTGCAGGTTGACCGTGCATTGTGTGTGCATCTCTCTTTATGGTGCTCGGAGCTGCCCACTGATCACTGTAGTGATGGTTTTCTGTAATGGATGTGCTGTTAATGCAGTTTCTGAAAACAAGTCAACAAAAATGACATCAATAAACAAGCAGCTGTAAATTAAAATGTGTGAATTTGTCATTTCCATCAATATAAATTAGCTTCAAATGAATTAATTAATTAATTTTCTTTTCAGAACGCTTTCCTTTACTAGATTAGGTGAAACGTATAAGACCACAATAAACATGATGACAAGAACCTGGCTGCAGCAGATCGGCTTCCACAGACAGAAAGCTACTTCAAGACCAGAGCTTTTTTTTTCATGTTATACAAGCTGAAGCCAATCCCAGAAACTCCTGCCTGAAGGATATACAAACAGGATTGGTGCCCAACCAATCAGACCTAGACACAGACACACACAATTTTTACCTCTGGAAACCCAGGCTAGAACGCGAACAACATATGTATAGTGCCAAAGTTTAGGGCTCAAACGTGCAACTTCTTATAGACATAGTGTTTTTGGTCTTCTTTTTCTACTCAAGGAAATATTGTCTTAACTGATAACATAAACTGATAACATAACATTTTTTTCTAGAGCTAATTTCAATTCTCATAGAAACAAACTGTATGATATTCAACCATTCTTACAGAGAGAAACTGACCCACTCCAATACAAAAATGTCAACCCATTTTTAAAAACATGAATGAAATTCCCACAAACCATGTAAACGCACAGATATAACTGACACCAATCGTATCGAGGTATTCCGCTCTTGTGACAGTACAGAACCGCCACACAGTTATAGTCTTAATATACTATATTAGTCCATCCTATATTAGACTAAGCATCTTTAAAAAATATGGTAAGTGAAACACACTTCCGCTCTTTGGGAATAATTTCATAATTTGAAACCTAAGAAATACTGCAGTAGTTACGCCCCCTATGGGGCAGAACCCATACTTAATATGCTTTATTAATAACTTGTAAACTTTTATTCAGATGTTGAAATTAATTAGTGAGATTGTCGTTTGATGCTCGCAAGGATTGAGAAGAACCATAGATGATGAAACACGAGAGACATCTGAATAGCACCCCACACCTGCCGTATAATTATTCCGTTGCTATGCAGTTCTCCCAGATTCTTCTCAGTGATGTGCACAGGATGTTCTTTTCTCCTCCTGCATCAACAAACAGCTTCACAACATTTCAGTTCAACGTCAAAGTGAAACAATACTTTAAAAACATTCCTGAACACCACACAGCAAATTCCCACGAGGGTCAGTGTGCTGTTTCATTTTGGATGCAAATACGTGGTTACGTGGTCCCCACTTGGACACAAGTCTTGACCGCAGGAATTTGCCACCTCGACTTGGTCTCAGAGCTCAAGTGTCCGCAAAATCAACTATATTAAAGTGTTCAGCAGCACAAACAGAGCTCCGGTAGTTTCTATGGTTACTGGTGCTGAGGAGTGCACTGGGTCCTCCAGTGTGAAGCAATTCATCATTATAATGGGAACTATATGTGTTGCAGGGGGCAATCGCTGCTTCCCACGCACTAACTCGGTCCGATTCATTAGGTTTAATCATATTGAAAGATGTTTGTAAGGATGATAAAATTACTTTTCATATTTTCTAATATTTTGCTCGATTTTGGTGGCACTGGGTCGACTTTTCTTTTGAAATAAACCTGGGTGAAGAAATTAAACAAAACAGAAATTTTTCCACTCGTTGAAATAAGCGTGACAGAAGAAATTATGAAAAGAAAAATAGAAAAATATGATCCAAACATGAAATATAAATACACGTATAGCTGTTTTCCATTTCTCTTTCTCCCCCTCTCTTTCTCTCTCCCCCCCCCCCTCTCTCTCTCTTCCTCTGTCTATCTCTCTCTCTTTCTCACTGTAACAGTGTGTGGGTGTATTGATTTCTATTTCTAACACTTTCTCTCCCAATTTCTCTCTTCACTTGTATCTATCTGCATTCACATTTAATGCGTTACTATGTTTGTCATCTAAAACATATAAATACACCCACCAGCATAAACTTTTTGATCATCATTCTGATATTTTTGTTTCCATGGTAATTACAGGAAAGAAATCTATGGTTTGAAGCATCTATGGTGATGACTTCTGCTCATCCCCTCCTGCTATTCGCTTTACTCTTTAATTAAATTCAAGCCAGTTAATTTTTCAACAGCAGTAATGAAGTGTCTGGCTCTTTGATCTTAAAATGCTTGCAGTGTTAAAGCTTGTTAAGGCACTTTACCTGGATTCTGTCACAATTTTAAATGTCACGTTTTCTGCTGAGCTTGCCACAGTAACTATGGATAAATGTGAATATGAATAATATTTTTCAATCTTGTCTTCCATTTCTGGGTTATGGGAAGCTGGAGCCAATCAGGAAAAGACAGTATTGACAGCCAGCCAATCACTTGTCAGAGTTTGCAGTTCCTGGGACTTTTGTGTTTGGCCGGATTCAGTTACCTTCCTTGTTTGTGTTTGCTACTTGTTTGAATTTGA
>SOMO01000150.1:169772-182496 GCA_028128575.1 Paedocypris carbunculus
CACTAAAGTCTAACGGGCCTCTGAGAATCCTGAAAACACATGCTTCTGATATACGAGCTGGCTTTTGTCAATCTGATATAAGAGCCGTAGCGTTCAGCTTAAACTCAGAAAATTCAAACCACTTGAGGAATGAAATCTGACTTTAAGACTCTTTTCATCTTTACATGAGACATTAGTCCATCATTTTAGTCAGAAAGGGTTAACTCCACCCTGGAGGATTTTGGCTCTGGATCATCCATTGTTTTGATTGGCTCCTCAAATAATACAGGGTGATTAAAGGTGATCAGTAGAGGATGTTATTGGTTGAGATTGGCTGGATGGGTGTGGTTTGATTAGTAGGAGGGGAAACATAGACAATGTGACCTTTGATTAGTTGGCCAGCGACATTAGGGTTAAACAGCATTTACTGGTTGTCATTCTTTGGTTGCATTGTGTCAGTGAGGAAGTGTGTGTTTGTGTTCAATCGGGGTGTACAATTTCCCCACAATGTTTTTTTCCAGAAGGTTGTGGCAGCTGGACATGAAAGGAACAGGAAAAAAGAACAAAATCTCAATATATTCTGGGTTTTTTTTTTTTATATTTTTTATTACATGTAATATGATTTCTCGTTACTAGAAACAAATGTTTTTAATGTTTAGTTTGGTTCAAGTTTTACACATTTACAAATGCTTTGCATTTTCAGTACAGGTCGTTATAATTAACACATATTTTATGAAACTGAATTCATGTACCAATTGAGCACACTTTGCTAACAAGTTAATAACACAGCTGTTCTTATACTAAATATAAATATAATATATACTAAACTGTTTGTATTCAGTGGTTTAAAAATGTAGTATAATCACTATATAGTATTTAAGTATTAGCAGGCCTAAATGCTTTAAAAGATCCATCCATCTGCTTTTCCATTTCTGGGTCGTGGTGAGCTGGAGCCAATCCCAGCAACTCAAGGTCTTAGTGGCCACCAATCACAGAGCAGAACACACAAACGCACACATTTTCAAAATGTTTAGCTTAATTCTCCTCAACACGTTTTTGGACCATGGGAGGAAACCCAAGACCCAGAGGAAACCCACGCAAGTGATATTGGAAATAGAGAAAATAGTTTTTAAAAGTGGCCTGCATCAAACAAAAAGCATTTGAATGCAGGAATATTATTGGATGTTGGAGGTTTGATCAGTAACAGCTGGATGAAGCACAACCGCGCAGAGCTGCGGCGTTTCTGAGCAAATGTCATGAGCCTGAAAAAGCTGGACAGCTGCCAAAAACACAACTCATTTCTATAATGCTTGTGCTGTAAATAAGCAGCGGGCAACTTTCTTGACCTCTTGCTAAATCTAGCCTAACGTTAACTGGCATGTCAACGTATCCAATCCCGTGATTTGTGGCTGGATAACTGGCGGAATGTCCAAACTTTTGGAATAAACCTGAGAATACATTCACTTCAACTGGACACACATCTCTCCTCACTAATGATGGTTACATAGCAAATCTCATGTCTTGGCGGTGAGACCCCTCATCTTGTTCTTCGTCTTGTCTTGTCCACGGCTCTTATTGAAGTTCAGAAGGAGAATGTCTTCTCATGCCAGTATTGTGTCAAACAAGCTCAGCAGTTTCTTAGCAATTGCTCTTGGGTTTTTTTTTTACGGTGTGTGTTTCATACTATGGTGAAACGGGCTGATGGGACATACATTATTCATTTGATGCTGAACACATGCATACACACATAAAAAAAAAAAAAAAGCTATTTTACAAAGCAATATAGAATTTTATTTATTTACGCTATTTATTTATTTGATCAACATTCCAAAAATTTTAGCTTGTTAGGAACATTGATTGTCATGTTTTAGGGTGATTTAAATTTAACTACAAAATCTTTTTGAAAACAGGTCCAAGCCACTATGACTCCTTCAACGTTAAGCTGTAAATATTTGAATTATAAAGGAGTTTACTTTTTTTTTCATTTCAAGAGTTTAGATCAAGATTTTTCTCAACACACACACACACGAACACACACAGGTGCGAAAACTTCACCTGAATTAAAAAAAAAAAAACACTGCCCTAAACAAACTATAATTGTAGTAGTTTTTTTTTTTTTTTTTTAATTGTAAATTGTACAATTGTATACCATTTACTACCACATGGCATTTCAGAAGCCAGAAAAGCCTGTAACATGCAGCAGTCTGTGTGTGGTGGAGTTTAATGCTTCACCATCATTCAGACAGAGAAAAGAGCTGAGATTTGTTTCAGAGGATAAATCAGAGCCATGTTTGCGTAATGCCCGGGTAACGTAATGCCAGCTCAACACTTAGATTTTACTGCCAATTAGCTGCATAATTCAACCCTTTGAAAAGCTCTGCATTTTTGCATCCTTAAAAAATATTTTTTCATAAAATATCTAAAACCTGTTGATAAGTAATGGAAGACTTTTAATTTGCATATTAGTTTTTTTTTGTCTGAAACAAATATAGTTTAAGTTTATCAAAAATTATGATTGACACCAGTGGTGTAAAGTACTTGAGTAAATGGACTTTACTACTTAACTTTAGTATTTTTTGGCCACTTTGTACTTTTTTGTACTACTTTGTCTAAATATAAACTTTTACTCTCTACTTGATTACATTTGTGATTGAGTATCTGTACTCTTTACTCCACTACATTACTTTACTACACTACGTTACATTGTGATTGTGTGTGATAAGTAAGTGTGTTTTTCTACCACAAATCATTTTTGGGCGAACGAGAAGATATCACCATCTGCAGGGTGCGGACGGTACTGGCTGCTATTTATGAGCTAAATCACGTGAATCAGCAGTGGCTCTATTTTGCTCGTTTAAGTTAGACTGACTTCATGTTCTCTTTTAATCTATTTTTATTCTGCCATTTTATTATGTCGTTAAATTTCTATATTAGGAAATAAAACCTCATAAAAATTTTACTCACATTTGCTCTCAACACAATTCTCCTGTCCAAAACACGTCTGAAGCACATTTCAGTGCTTTTCCAATCCCCAAATATTGTAGTTAAGTTCAAGTTCAAGTTTATTTATATAGCGCTTTTCTTAGTTCAAGACCAACGCAAAGTCACTAGGTAGAAAGTTTGTTTCAGAGAATTTGCAGAGAAATTACAATGTGAGATGCGTTTAGATGGACACAAAGACATAGAAAATAAATCTGAGAATGTTTTTGGTTGATTTAAAAGTTGATTGAAAAATTTTAATTAAAAATTAAAAAGATAACAAAAAAGCCTGTTCCATATTGAGATACAACGTTTCAGTCACTTTTGTAGCATAGATTGATTGTTGTTTGAATTTTTGAAATGTGACCTTTGTCACACACAGATATATTTCTATCCTCATTCTTTTTAGTCAAAAGCTTTGAGGGAAAGATGGCTGCTAGATGGTGCTCCCTCTCCTGGACCAGAACAAGACGAGGCAAAGAAACAGCTGCTCGAGGATGAGGCGAAAACCAGAGGCCTTGAGGAAGCCATCCTCACGTAAGCCAGTCTCAAACACAAAGCTTTCCATGTGTAATGTATAAAAAGCAAGTAATTATGACATTGCTTATATTGTGCTTGTACTTATTTATTTTATAAGCACTTTTGAAGAATATATTCTTTGCAAGCTAGCTTCTAATACTATATTTTACATTATCAAGGATACATTATAATACATTGTTTCTCTATTTATACTTTTCAAAAACACAGACGGAACATTTGACTACATCTCCCAGAATCCCCTGTTCTCGCCCCCTAGCCAGTCGTCCCCATCTGATTCACATATTCATGTTATTTCTCTTCTTTAGGGGTTCACGTTTTATTTTTGCATGTTTCATGTTGTTTTTGTGTTTGTTTTTGTTGGTTTTGAAGTAAGTGAAAAAAACTAGCACATTTATATATTTTTGTACGTCTATATTTATAAAACGCTTCTCTGTCTTATTTTTTATTATGTTCTTATTTAAATATTATTTGAACATATTTCTCTTGTTCTCATTTATAGGCTTGAGAGAGAACTGGGGGAGCTGGAGACCGGTGTATCCGCAACATCTACAAAAGAAAACCTGTCAGAAGCAGCGCAAGAAGTCGACATCAAGACTGGAGATAAAATAGTGAGTGTTGACAAACAGTGTGTGAGTGTGTCGAGAGAATCAAGAGCTCAAAGACAAGCACTTCAGACCTTTAGTGCGCCACACATCATGCCTGGCTTCGCAATGGGCATCGTGATTTAGGGAAGCAGTAGTTACAGTATTTACAGTAGAGCAGTGGGTGGTACAGTGTCCCAGACAGGGTTCAGCCCCGCTATTATTATAGTTATAAAACTTTCAGTTGGAATCAATTGAAATTATTGTGACATTTTAGTAGAGTAAAAAGTACCTGAAAACCATACTTGAGTAAAAGTATGTTTACCTTACTGTAAAAATTACTCCATTACAAGTTACAAGTCACCAATTCCAAGAAGACGTGAATAAAAGTCGTAAAGTATCCAATTTTAAATGAACTTAAGTACTGGGTTCTCGTACTTAATTTGATTTTTTAACCTCGTACTACATTTTGGCTCAAAAACACCAAGAAATGTGAAAAACAAACTCTTTATTTATGATGTTTTATTTCCTAGTATAGAAATGAAATTTAACACAATGTTTCCAATTGATTGAACAGAATTGACAAAAAAAGAACAAAAAGTCAGTCTCAATCAAACTCAAATGTGTAAAAAAGTGCAGAGATTTAACTCATGAATAGCCACAGTGCCTTCAGTATCCTGCAGATGGCGATATTGCCTCGTCCGCCCAAGTACAAAGTAGCCAAAAATACTTAAGAAAAGTAACAAAGTCAATTTACTCATGTACTTCTAAACTTATTATACTTTTCAACATTTATAACATTTTGTTACGACACTACCTATATAAAAAAAAAAAGCAATGGGGAAAAAAGTTTTGACTGATTTTCTTTTTCAAAATTAATATATTTTCTATTCAATCAGTATATTTCATTGAAAATGTATGGTCTTTTGTGCCTTCTCTCTCTCTCTCTCTCTCTCTCTCCTCAACAGGTTGTGGATGGCTCAAAAAAAGGTAATTACACCAAAGCTTGACTTTAAATGGCCAAAACGGTTCCAAGTGCCTTTGCAAAATCATATTGCAGTATTCGTTACTGGTTTTAATAAGATTTTTAATAACTTTTTTTTTATAAAATATGTTTCTGTCACACTTGGTGTATGATGCAATTCTCTAGCAATACAGAAAAGTATCCACTGAGACGTTGGACATTTTTGTCAGTTGTGTCTTGCACGCTCTTCGCCCCATCCATACCCTCTTCTGCACTCTTGCTTGTAGCTGTTTGTTATTCAATGTCTATCTTTCATCCTGATCTCATTCACGACCTTTATTAGAGGTCAAAGTTCACGTCAGCCCTCGTCTGGAGAAATCCGGAGGTGTCACTGACATGATGAGAGCAGGTGAGTGTCTGCCCGGTTGTTCATCGCCTGTGGTGCGCACACACACACCCACACACACACACACACACTCTCTCTCTCTCTTCCTCTCTCTCACTCTCTTCCCCCCACTTATTTCTAGAAAAGAAAACCTTAAACCACATAAAAAGTTGGGTTGTGTGTGCGTGTGTGTGTAAGTGTGTGTGTATAGTTCAGACTATGAATGCTGTGCTCTTTCATTTCTCTCACATAACAATTTTGTGATTCTGTGACCTAATCTTGTTTTCTGATTTTTTTCTCAGATATTGTCTGTGTGTGTGTGTGTGTGTGTGTGTTGTGTATGTTTGTGTATCTGGTTTATACACTCTGCATCATTCGGCTATAAACAATGGCAGGCAGCAGGGTAAAATTTAATTGAAATGGATATTTTTAGAATGTCTATCAGATTTCTGGCAGCACTGCCTTAGAAACGCACCATCGTTTAAATCAAACAGCATCCATATTGGAAAAGAGAAGTACGGTACATTCAGTAGTCCAAGCTCCAATCATTTTTACAGTTGTCTGTTTCAGAATCATAAACAGTTGCACTGTTTGCACAGTTGCACTGTTTCAGAATACATTTTTGTTAAATTTGTGCATAACTTTGCAGTTATTTGTAGTTATTATAAAAATAATAATATTCTTGTAATTTACTGTATTTATGCGAATATAAGCACCCCTTTTTTTCAGAATTTTCGATGCTCAAAAACGTGGGAGAGTATAATCGCTGATTTCAAATATACGCGTAAATATAACGCACGTTTCTCCATATTTCAACTCTGGAGCAATCACAAATAAACGGAAACACGTCTTCTTTGTGTTTAACCAGAAATGGTTTCCTTTTTTGGAATTTTTTTTTGTGCCTGAAAAATCAGGGGGGTTCTTATATTTGCGTAAACATGGTAATTGTCCTGCGGTTGTAAATATTTTTAATTTAAATAGATTTTAATTAAGCATCACAACACAAACAGAAATTGATCTATTCGTTTCTATAATATTGTTCCTGCCATCCTCACCCAAGTGTCTTTATTTATAGTGTGCTGTTCATTCTGGCTCCCTGAATAATGACATTTCTTGTTGCCAGAAGTAAATAATCTGAGAACAGAATGCATCTTTTCAGTCCAGTGTGTGTGTGTGTGTGTGTGTGTGAGTGTGTGTCAGTGCATTTAAATGGCTGGTTTGTGAGCCTGCACGTCACTGCGGGATGATAATGTGTTCTTTCATTGGCGCTGCAGCGATGTATTCCGTAGAGATCCGAGTTGAGAAAGATCCGGTGACTGGAGAAACCAAAGTCCTGTCCACTAACACACTGCTCCCTAAAGACCTGTCGCAGTGTGGGGTCAAGGTCTATGAGGACGAACAGAAAGGTGGCTGGCGGAAAAAGCAGGCGGACTTTGCTTTGCTAGATATGCCTTCTTTACGAGAAGTGTATAATTTACAGGTCTATAATTAACACTGACGCTGGTTTGCGCTTATTCTTTTACACTAAGAAGTGTAAATTGCCACCACTCAATGCATGTAGATTTTATAGATGAGAAATAAAAGAATAGAATTACTGGTATGTTACAATAGATTTACAATTTGTAAAAGAATACATTTTATTGTATTAAAAAAATGTATTTACAATATATTTTTTGTGATGCAAACACTTAGTTG
Source organism: Paedocypris carbunculus (assembly GCA_028128575.1). Classification (NCBI taxonomy): domain Eukaryota; kingdom Metazoa; phylum Chordata; class Actinopteri; order Cypriniformes; genus Paedocypris; species Paedocypris carbunculus. The sequence continues at coordinate 176,896 of SOMO01000150.1, forward strand.
ATTTTAACATTAATTAAATTTTACTTGTGCTTTTCTGGAAACATACCATTTCAAAGATTTGTAAAAATGCAATCAACGATAATACTCTGTATTATACAGTACCTTGATATACAAATGACTATAGACTAACTATATTGAGCAAGACAAAAGGTTACAATGTCAAGGAAAACAAAAAAAAAAAAAAAACATTCCTAAGGACAGAAAAAATTCACCCAATCCACAAGGGTCACTAGAGCCAATTGCAACATTAGAGGGCCATTTTTTAAAAAATGAGTCCTTAGTATAGCACCAACGCCGCCCTTCTCAAAGTTACTGTACAATAATACTTCTGTCATCTGACTATGGTCATTCTGAAAGTGCCTTAACAAAAATTCTTTGACATTGCTGTGAATTTCACACGCCACATATCTACAACTGAATTTTGTATTTTTAAAATTGAACCAAATATCTAAACAAGATTTAATAGTTATCATATTCAAACTTGTGATTAATGGATTAGCTTCGGTTAGCACATATTTTAGTGAATGTTTATAAATGTTAACATCTTATTCTTTGTTAAAAAAAATATTGTTCATCAATACAACAGCCTTTTTATAACAAGTTTCCTCAAAGCACTTACACATCATAAGATATCCCCTGTAAAAAAATTATCCTCAGGCCTAATGAAATGTTGTGGCATCGGCGGGAAAAATCATACTGGTCATCATCACTTCTCGTAAAGAAACACGCTGGTCTAAGAGTGGCTGAGATGCAGGGTTATGACAAACAATTTAAATATACATTTACAGTAGCCTTCCACTAAAGTATGAAAATTGAACCAGTGAGGTTTGTGCATACTTAAGAATGGCCACGCCCACACATAATAGAAACTAACTTCAGCTTCTCAGTGAGATGAAACAAAACGTCTGCTGTTGTTTTTGATTCTTGTCGTCCGCTTCCAGACTCCAAGTCTTTGCGCCATAAAATGCCAGAAACTTAGATATTTGTGATATTTTTCCCTCAGAAATTTTAGGAAAAATATGCGTACCTAACCAGAAAGCGTACTTGAGCGGGAAGCTACTGTGCATTTTATTTTCTTGATCACAGCAATATTGATTTTTAAAATGGTCACCCCGCATCTTCGAGGCAAGTTTTGAGCATGTGACGCTGTGAGAAACCACTTCCAAATTCTGATCTGCTGCACCGCTACGCTAATAGTTGCTAGCGCTAACACAACTGCTTGCTTCCTGCTGTGTACTTACAATTTCTCAGTGTTTGATCACTTTGATGTCCACTGAATTACTATTTGTTTGCAAATATTTACTTGCTAGCTAATGCTAATGGTTATTACTGTTCATTATTAGGTCTAGAGATTAAGTAAAGCTAGGTTACAGTTAGCATAAAACGTCTGAATTACATTCCTTCCTTTTGTTCTTTGCAGTTGTGCACGAGGTCCGAAGCGTTGATGGGGTTGTAACCAACGGCGTTCACCAGCTCAGCTCTTCAGAAGTGGAGGAGCTCCTCCATAAGGCTGATGAAGTGACCTTCAGTGAGAGCGGCAAAAATACTCCCCTGCAGGACCGTGGAGACGAGAGCGTGGAGAAAGACGCCGTCCCGTCTCCGGCCTCCAAAAAGGAGATTACAGGGGTAGAGGCGAAACCTGCAGCTCCTCAGACAGAAGTGAGTGGAGCCAGTGCGGAGAACCCGGTCACGATGGTGTTCATGGGTTACCAGAGCGTAGAAGATGAGGATGAAACTAAGAAAGTTTTGGGCCTGGAGAGCACAACTGTAAGAGCTGAGGTAGTGGTCATAGAGGATGGAGATGCAAAGACCACTGCCACTGAGGAGCAGGCGCCTCCTAATGGAAGTCCAGCAGAGCCAACCAAAGCCGAAGAGGTAGCAGATCCATCAGGGCAGCCAGAAGGGGGCGCTGATGAGGTCAAGAGTAAGGAGAAACAACCCTGCAAGTGCTGCTCCATCATGTGAGCAGAGCACAAACTTCATGCTACCAACACCTGAACTTCAGCCACAACATTCAGACTGAACAACCTCAGAGGAGAAACAGTCCATGTCTTTTGATACGAGCTGTTGTTTCTTTGATTCAAATTGATCTGTTTTATATTTTCTACAAACATTTATTCTCTTGGCACTCTCTAGCCACTTAATTTTTTTTGCTTTCACTATTTTTATGAATCTGATATGAATTCCGCCATATCAGTGGCCACAGAGTAACATTTGAAAATTGTAGATTGTTCTCCCTTTAAATGAACCACAATGGACAGAGCTCCTTTATCTCATGCGTGACAAGTCATTTTTTTTTTTTTTTTAAAGGACCTAGAATCTTAGATAATTGTATCATACAGATGACTTTTCCATTTATTTTTTTTTACATTATTTGTCTGAGTTGAGTGTCCTACAAAAAAAAAACCTCCAAAGCATGATGTGTTGCGTGGCCTTCAAAGTAATTTTTTATTTTTATTTTAATTTGTTTGGTAAAACAGCAACGAGAAAAACTGACGTATTAATGTCAACATGCAATTTGCTCTTGTGATTGCGAATGAAGCTGTGAAGGTTGTTTTGTGAAGGTTTCTGGTAAACCTGTGCAGATATGATGTGTCTAGAAGTGATGAAACTTGAGAAACAAAATAAGAAAAAAAAGAGTGACGTGCACAGGATTTTTTTTCAGAGTTGGATACTGGTTGAGCTCTATTAAAGGGACTATACAGATAGATAAAGTAGTCATAATTCACAAAACATCACAAATGTAAAAATACATAATGATAAATCATAGATTCAAAATTTTTGCCATAACTTTATTGCATACTTTTTTTTTTTACATTAAATTACGCCTAGAACTGGAAACTGGAAGTCACATTGTATTAAATGTAATTTTTTCAATAAGTGAAGCAAAATAACTTTAAAAGGTATGTAATAATCACATATAATCCACTAATCATAACATTGTACTGCTATTTTAAGTATTTTGTCATTATAAGGACAAGTCAGCAAAAGTGCCTCATGGACAATGAGCTTAATTTGTATAAAACCTGGGACTTGAATGTGTGCATTCATGCTTTTAAAAAATGTATTTTTATGATTAATACTTTCATGCTTTTGTTTCACAGATTCACCTTTGATTTTCATATAAACCTTTTGTTTGCATGTCTTCAGTCTTTCTGCCTTAATCACCCCAATGCTTCCTGGATGGAAAAATGTGTTTCTGAAGCTCTTTTATTGAAATGTAGACTAGATGAGCAGAAGTTCTCTCAGCTTTTCCACTAGGTTCTAAAATCTGCAAAGAGCGTGTGCTTCTTCTCAGCCATCTTTTGTACTAAATCATGCACTAAATCTGCTAGAAAACCCCTTTTATCTCAGCTTGAAATCATTTCAATATTATGACCCCATATTTTAAAACTCTTAAGTAATGCTTCAAAAGGAAAACAAATCCCGGATCTGACCAAGTGTGAACTTTGTCCCGGATGGTATTCGGATTATGTGTAAGTCTGCACTGCCATCACATCTTCATGGGACGGATCAATGACGCTTCATTCCTAACATGTGATGTCAACAAACTGCTGCAGCCAATCCTATGCAAAATCCTTCACGCGTGCACGCAATAGGTTTCGGTGTAACAACACACATTCGCTTCTACGGCACTTAAACATTTATTGGAAAATGATATAGCTATCTGCTATCTGGCAAAGCTAGAGTGGTAAAGCTTCAATTGGAAAACACATGATCGATGTATTTCAAATCTGTGCTGGTAATTGAAATGTGTGTTTTTTGTGTAGCTGATGCAAGCAACAAATTTGACTTTTAATGAATGTTTTAACCTTTTTGTAGATCAAACTTACCTGCCTTTGATTTAATGGAACATAATGACGTGATTTTAGAAGAATGATATGTTGTGGCAAACTGGTGTGTTAGATAGAATGGTTCTGCGCTGTGTAAATTCACTTTTATATTAGTTAACAAGAGTCATGTTTCCCACGTTTAAAAAACATGTAAGGCTTTGTGGAAAACTATTGATATTTTGTGTGTCTCATGAGTCATGAACGTCCTCAACATTTATCTGGATCCATCGTGTTTACACAATCCCACCTCAATGTACACACTTTAACCAATAGCAACACTAGACTCTAACATAAAATAGCAACACTAGCCAATCATATGCCTCTTTGCTTAGATGTTTTAAAACGTAGCAGATTATTGGTCTACACGAAAATCCATCATTCAATAGGAATGTCTGTGTGTTTCACGAATGCCTCATGCTTTTCCTACTCACCTCACTGTGCGCCAGAACTAACATTCCAATTTCATCTGTTTTGTATTAATGCATGCTTTTACATACTATACATTACAAATATGTATATGTATTCAATGCCATGAAGAAAATGCTTCCCTGTGCTTGAACTTTGATTTTTCCTAACAAGCTAAGTTCAATGTGGAAAGCATCTAACCAGGTTCTAATGAGTGCTGGAGCGTGTGTGTGTGTGTGTGTGTGTGTGTGTGTGTGTGTGTGTGTGCATGAACTCCTACTGCCACTTTTGTCTGTGTGTTGTGACGGTCTGATTTCTTACTAAGGTGAAGAGCTATGGAATGAGTTGAAATGAAACATTAAAATGTGATGTGCTTTACAGACATTGCCACCTTTGTTTTCCTTAAAGCGGGATGATATGTGAATCTCAAAATAAAATAAATATTGTACTCGTAGATTTTTTACACGTAATTGTTTTTCCTGAACAGGCAATTGAAAACATAAAAATAAACAAGCAAACAATCAACAACAACAAAAATGTATGCGGGCCTTGTAGTGAGCCCTGAGGATCACCACTGCAGTTATGCATTACTAATCTCACAGCAACCTCTGTTTTGTCACCACCATTGTCAATGGCTAAATGACCAGGCTACAGACAACCGTGCGGTGCATTATGGGATAGCAGAGGGTTATTCTCAGCCTTTGTTCTAAGTTTGCTGATTATAGCAGCATTCCAAACTGATAGAATGCTCTCAGCACACACAAACACAAGAATGCTCTGAATCTTTGACCACGAGCCAGGTCACACCACCCAATGGGCATTTTCACTAAAGATGAGCTCTTCTGAAATGTACATAGCAAAACAGCCATATTGGAGGTGGAGCTTGGAGATGACTGAACCAATACAGCTGTTTTATGGATAGTAGATGAGACCCCAGCAGCATCTCGTCATTAAGCGGTGGGCACAACTAATCCACTGTTTGTTTTGTCAGTATTTGACAGAATGCTCTCCTCCATCAGCTTTCGTAAAGATGAGGTGAGGTTTGAAGAAGGCATTGCGATTACAAACAAGATCAAAGTGACGTTTAATTTTCACAATTTTTTCCTGTAGTCTATTTCATCTAGGAAATGTACTTCCACTGTCTTGATTCATCTGAAGTGAAGTGAGCTGCACTGGTCAGCGAGTATGTTCAGGTACACTCCTCCGTGGCAGGTGCTGTGCTACAGTCTGGGTCATGAGTTTAAGGTGAGGTGGTGCAAATCAACATTAGAAGCCTGTTTTTTTTTTGGTACTACAATTTTAAGAATGAACTGATCATTGTTAATGTGCAAGCGACAAAAGTTAGTATATTTTTTTATGCACA
>SOMO01000150.1:220303-232063 GCA_028128575.1 Paedocypris carbunculus
CCTTTTTTGACTCATAAAATTGATACTATGATTGAATGCAATCACATATGCAATATATATTGTCAGTGCAAAATATATATTCAGTTATACATATGTTTACGTCCAGATTCACCAGCTTATCAAATTAGCAAATTTACAGTGAGCAAGTCATTTGGCGATAATGCTAGGAAACAAATCAAGATTTGGAAATGCATAGGTAGACACATACTTACTGATGCATAGTTTTCTGTTAATGCAGCATCTCTGGAGATCATCTTCGCTCTTCTGGGTGATTCCGAAGTTGTATACCCTAGAAATACCACCTGAAGAGGATACAACCAGAACAAAATGTGAAGAGAAGCTGAAACAGCTGACGAACAAACCTCAGAACAAACAGCAAATCATCTTCAAAGATTACAGTCAATTGTGTTTTACATTTTAAATGAGACGTACCTGTTGGCTGCTGGAAAAATCCAGGTGGCTTCTTCAGGGTGATGTAAGTTGGCTTAAGGCCACACTTTTATCCCTTGGTAAGGTTTCCCTTCCTGTAAACAATGATTGTGTTATAAGAACAAAGGAGTGGCTAGGTTAGCGAGTATTTCACTCATTAGATGTGACTACTCAGTTAGCTCTTCCTCTATTGTTACAGGGTCATTGGCATGAGCGTAGATCTGTACTTGTAAGGCTTCCCAGTTCTCTCTTTCAAACCTCTTATCTTCTTTTTCCGAATTTTGAATTTCGTTGTACTCCGACAAGTTTTGTTGTCCTCTCTGTTGTACCAATTGCACTGCGTGTTCATAAAGAGAAAGGTCAGAGGTGAAAATTGATTCAACAGTGTGTAATTCACATACAATAGTAGACAATTGTGGAGTCTGGAGAATGTCATTATTGTACTGGAATTGGCCAGAGTGACGATGGTTCTGGTTCTAACCTTCTAGGACCCTTTTAACCTCTTTGGTTATAGATTGTTTTCTCTGGTCACAATGTATTTTTCAAACTTCACATAGCTTCTTGTCTGACTCCATTTCTTTGGTCATCATATTAGTTCAGAATATTTAAGTTAAATCCACCAAGCAGTAAGAGGAAAGACACATATTTTCTTTTTGTCTTCTTTCAAACCTAGACGCACGTCTGAAACGCTAGATGTGCTGGAACGCTTTTACGAGAAAGATGGAAATCCAGTCTTCCGACAAATCCACCTGGATTGTGGACCGAGTATCTTCACAGACAAACCTGTCGGCTGTTTGGATCGTGTGTCGTGTCTGAATACACTGAGGTGGAGGTAATTGGTTTGCTTATCAACATGCATTACTTCTGCATGACACTTCTAGACTATTAGCCCAATTAACAGCAGAGCTTATTAAATGAGCCACCTAATTGCCTCACACTGATCTACGGTGAAACACTATCTCATATTTGGTGTAATTTTACATTAGCTAATTGGAGCCGGGTGTGTTTAGACTGCTGGGTTCACAGATCTGGTCTTGGTTATAAACTGGAAGAAGGAATTACAATTCGGAGCGTGTAAAGAAACTACAGGGGAAAAACATCGACTGAGAAATATGAAGGCCGGTTTTGTCTATAATCTACTGAACAAAAATAACCTGCATTCTGTTTGTGAATAAATTAATAAATGTCAGTCAGACATTCGGATTAAAGTTATGGCCATCAGGGTCTGGTCTCATTGGTGCCAAAAAACACCCAAGACCAAGTTTACAACTTCCAAATATAAAACTATTTATTACAGGCAGTGAAAGGCGAATCTTGAAATCACGAGGGTAAAAAGCCCGAGTGTAAGTCCTGATGAACTGAACTGCTCAACCTGAACAAATGGAAACACTCAGAGCCCTGGGAAGTGAGGTGTCTTGAGACAACTAAAATAGGAGCACCTGGAGTCCAAATTTCACTTGGTGCAACAATGAATAAAACATGGCCACTTCTCCCTCCCACTTTCTCTTCCCTCTCTCTCGCTTTGTTCCATTCTCTTGGTTTTTAGTTTCAATTCACTGGGCTCTATTGGCATGACAAATAGCCTTAGATTTGCGACGCCACAGCAGTAGCTGACAGGCTGCGTATGATGGCATTAATAAGAAAAATAAAACATAAATTACTTTTTGTTTTGGAGTTGTTGTGAAAATCAAAATGTCTATTTAGTTCCCGAGCAAAAGAGCAACACGTAAAAACTCTTCTCACTGTTTTGGTTAGTTAGATGTCTTTCTTTTCATCCTCAGTAATAAATAAAATAAAGAAAGAATTTTGGTTTTCTCCATGCAGGTTCTGAATAAATGTAAAAAAGAAAAAGAAAATGTACACGTTTATAGAAAGATAAGTGCAATTAAAAATGCGGTTATTTTGCAATAATGATTTGTATTGTTTTTATTTTATTTTATATTTTTTATACTTTAATTGTTTTGTGTGTAAGGTTAATTGTGAAATGACCTAAAGTTTTTAAGAGGTGAATCCTAAATGTTAACTTGCACTTTATTACAATTGAAATGCACAAATTATAGTTTTTATCTCATTGTATTTCTGCTAGAACTATAAATGTATACTATAACTATAACATTACAACACTAAATTATGTAAAATATAATTAATTAAAATACAGTTCAGTAATAAATGTGTTTGTCACTTGTTTTTAAAAGTTTTATGAAATAGTATGACAAAATTGTAATGTAGCATGCTTGTCCATTGCTTTCCATGCAGCATTAATTATTTTGTATTAAATAAGTTAAATGATCGATTGCTAAAAACAACTGTAGAATTACAAGTAACAATCATTAATCAGCAAAAAAGACATTTAGCAAGGCGAGTCGGCAAGACAGGATAAACAGGATAACCGAGAAGTGACGTTAACATTAGCTTAGGACTGAACAGAAGCCTTCAAACAGTCCAATACTAAAGAATGCAAAAGTTAAACATCCTACAGACAACACACAACAGTGAACTCAATAGGTTTAAACGGAGGAAGGAAAAAACAGATGATGCTGAATGAAAAACTGAAAATGTAATGAAAAGAGAGTTGACAGAAGCTTATGGCTTTCAAAACAAAACCATGTTCTTCACAAGACAAACACACTCACGTGTTACTGTCAGAACACCAGTCCACACTCTAGATATTGAGGCGTGTGATTAGGTCCTGGCATGGATGAGTTTCTAACTTTCATTTAGAGAAACCATTTTTATAAACTAATCCTAATATGGATCTAATAATTGAATAACAATTCCCCAAACGCTTAACCTTTTATCTGAAATCCCTTCTCCAGCACAGCAGGTGGCGGTAATGTACTTTAAAGCTAGATGCACCCACTACATTCAACAGAAGTAGCTTTCTCCAGTGTATCTCTTGTGCTCCTTAGTCTTTCCTCCTGTGCTTCTTATCATCTCCGTGAAACCCCTGAGCACACAAGTTCTGCACCACTGGTCCAAAGGAAAGAACACAGATGCAGGTGAAGTGTCAAAAAAGTTTATTGTTAAGAGAAGCTTAGAACGTTTATTAAAACATAGTCTTAGGTTCAGGAGGAATCGCCTGCCAAAAAGTTTTTACATCAAAGTTTTTACATTTTTTACCTTTTTTAAAAAAATGCTTTTATACAAAGCAACTTAAGGATGATCAGATCTGGTTCATGGCGTTGCTCAAAAACACTTTGATTGTGTTATCTACCAATCCTGCTAAACTTGTCGAGAAGTCCAATTCTCTACCACTAAGTGGTACCACAAGCACACTCTACCACTAACTGCCCACATCGATTTTTTGGTTTTCTTGATGTCTCCAAACCAACTGATTTACCATATACAGAAAATTCTCCCGCCAACCATTTCATAACAAACAGTCCTAAAGGAAGGTAAAACTTCCGGTAAAGTCAAGAAATTTCACTCCTTTTACCACAACTACCAAAGAAACAACACAATTTATGTTATATAAATTAAAAATAAAGTTCTTGAAATTAAAATGAATAAAATACAGTAATGTTTTTTAGACAAATGCAGGGACATTGGAGGTGGAGATAATGACTACGCTAACAGTTTTTTCTTTTTAAATATTGTCAATGATTTAACGTTGAGAAATTAAGAATGAAATAAAAGCAAACGTTTGAGGAAAAAGCATAAACAAAATTTGATTTATGGAAATGTACAATATTTATGAGAAACAAATGGCCGCTACAGTAAAAGCAGAGCACCAATTTCGATATGGTTTGTCATATTGACAATCTCACTCACTTTACTTTACTTTTTAAACAAATGAATATTAATCCAAATGAATGATTATAATCCTCGGCTTCTCACTCGGGCAACGAGCCGCCTGGATGAATTCAATTTCGTAAAGGTAAAAAATGTAACTTGAATTCTAGTAGTGTAAGAGGGTTTGGGTGGGAGTTTGTTATCTTTACTTCACTGAAATCTTTAATCTTCACTTGTGCATCAAGTGTTTTATTGATGGTGTGATTATGGCGGTCAGAACTCGGTGGTGCACTGCTTTAGTACCGTCCCAAATGGATCTGTCCTGGAGGGAAGCAGCTATTTCCATTATGTTACATTTCTATCTCACGTCATTATTGTTCAGATAGCAGAGAAAGACGTAGTTCTGTTCTGGGTTTCTGTTACAGACCCTGATGGGTCTCCATTTACATTAATGGGCCCATTTTCCGGGATAAAAGCTTCTCAGTTTGGCCTGGAGCTTAGTATTCTGGATTCCTCATTGTTCTGAAAAAAAAAAGCCTCTTTATGAACCCAATTTTGTGGTGTTTGTGAATTTTCCAGGATAAAAACATCAAGAAAAGATTTGCTTACTAGGATAAAATGTGTAGCACAGAGCAAACTTTAATATTTGCATTCCTAATATTTGTTTTATTTATTAATCCTGATGTAGTATTGATCATTTAACTGTTCCTATATTGAAAGTTAGATGAGCAGTTTATTTTTTGTGCGAACAAATAGATAATAATAAAAACCAATCATTATGACTTTGTTAATTTTCATATAAAAATATTTTTTTGAATTTAGATTTTATGATGATTATTAAACAATTTATGATCAACAAATTAATACGCACACAACATGTGAAAAACACTCAAAAGTAAAAACAGACCGGTCAGATCAAGTCCCCAGCCTGTTTCTCAACAGTTAGCATATTAAACAGGTTCTGTTGGCCTAGTTAACTTAACCATAGAAACAACTTGAAATGACGCGTCAATACACAAGATTGGAAAAACATTGCTATGAGTGTAAATTTCTGCTGTGACATTAGGCTGATAAAATCAGATTTTGGTGTCAACAACATGATAGTCATCATGTTGATCGTTGATCTGTTGATCCATCCTGCCTTGAATCAACGGCCCAGGCTGGTGATGAAGCGATGTAGGGTTTTCTCTGCACACTTTGTTTGGACCCATTATTACCAACTGAGCATTGTGTGAACACCACAGCTCACCCGAGCATTGATGCTGACCATGTCCATGTCTTTAAGACCACAGCGATCCCACCTTCTGATGGCTACTTCCAGCAGGATAACAAATCATATCAAAAAGTGCGAATCATCTCAGACTGGTTTCTTGAACATGACTGAGTGGAACTGTCCTTAAACAGCCTCCACCATCACCAGATCTCAGTCCAGTAGAATAAATTTTGGATGTGGTGGAAGGGGAGAGTCGCATTATGGATGTTCAGCAGACAAAACAAGACTCTGAAGGAATTCTGAAGGAATAAAGTAGTCCAACCAAGTACTAGTAAAGCATACCTAATAATGTCTTCAGTAGTGGAATACATTACTTTGTGCCAGTAAAACTTCCACAGATGCAGCGTCATGTCCTACTTGCCAGAAGGACAGAGAAACAAGCACTGTGACTTCTCATGACCCCAACAGTGATGTGTTAGGATCGAGTGATGACCTTCAGAACACTGGCCAGTAGCTGTTCTCTTGACTAATGGTGACAGCGCGCTGAAGCCCCACACAGCACTGCCTAATCTAATAGCAGGAGCGGCGCTGGCCGGCCCACGCGGATACCTTACCTTCACAATCATATGAGGAGGGCTAATGTAATCTGTTGAAGCCGCTAGAATCAGGCAGTAATTCGATTTATTTGTTCATGATGTGCATGCGGAGGACTGACTCATCTTTTCCTTGAATCTCTGTTGCACAGGAATGTGTCAAATTAACTCTTACTTTGCCATTGGGCAGCACAGGGTTTATGAGGACCTGCCTGGAGCAAAACGGCCATTGTGGCTTTGGTAATAATGCCAGATTCACTTCGACACATGAGGCTTGGCATTGAAAGTTGTTGCCTTGTCAAAGTTTGTTCTGGATCTGTTTGTCTTCACAATTTAACTTGGTGTGCAGGATAGAACTTGGAGAAGAATACACACAAGATCGGTTTCTATGCTTAGTAAGTACAGTATTTCTTCATCTGGACAGTTCGTCTTCAAGGATGACTTGACTGGAAAGTGTTTTTCTTTTTTCTACAGCCCAGATTTCCTGTTTTTCCAGTTAGTCCAAAGTTCATTATGATCCCAGTATGTCATATTTGGTAATTGCACACAAATTAATGGGATTATATTGACCTCAGTTTAGTTTAACATATAAACCTCCTAAATCATTTAATTCAATTTGATTTAAATCATGCTCCGCTCTGTGATTGGTTGGTCACCANCTGGTGTATGGAATGCTGCACCCTCACTGGCAAAAAGTTAGAAAAAAAATTCTCACTTGAAATTTGTCCAGATCAGAAATGCCAAGACCTTAATTGGCCAATTAACCTTTAATCTGACAGAAAATGGCCCCCAACAGTTGGTCTTTATTGTACAGTAAAAGTAGTTACGTGGTTTTGAAGATTAGTTTGTAACAGTCACACTGTTTCTCACTCATTTTATATTGTACTTGCTGTTCTCAGGCTCTCGATGGACAGAACATCTACAATGGTTGCTGTACGCTTCGCATCAGTTTTTCCAAACTTACCAGCTTAAATGTGAAATACAACAACGACAAAAGCCGAGACTACACACGGCCAGACCTGCCCACAGGAGACAGCCATCCTGCTATTGAACATCATCCTGTGGCTGCATTCGGTACTTTTTTNCTACTCCGGGTATCATATCTGCATCTCCGTACGCTGGAGCACATTTTCCTCCAGCCTTTGCCATCCAGCAGGCTGCTGGTATGGAAGCAGTTGATTTTCTTTCTTTGTTTTTTGGTTCCAATTGTGGTGGTGTGTAAATGAAGCTCTTGTTGTTGTATCTCAGGTCTGGCCCTGCCTGGAGTTCCTGGAGCTTTGGCCTCGCTTGCCATACCTGGGGCGGCTGCGGCCGCTGCGGCTGCGAGCCGACTGGGATTTCCCACCCTGCATGGCTCTCACGGCGTCATGCTGGTCAGCAATCTGAACCCTGAGGTTAGTGGTTCTCAAATCGGAGCTTCACGTTAGTACCGTTTTTAGTGGTGAGTTAGCAACGGCCACCTTTTTTATTTAATCAGGCCAGCTATAACACAGTAAGTTATTTGTCTTAACATCTTCGAATAAATGTGCTGATATGTTTAGTTTACTTTAGAAATACTTTAGGAATTAGCTTAGGAATACTTTAGATTAGAAAATTGCAGAAGTATTGTTTTAATTGAGTGCAGAATGCAGGGCACAAGCAGTTTCTGTTAACAGAAGCTCTTTTCACTTAACTTGCTCCTTCTGTAGTGTTTTTGTCATTTTCTACTTTCATCCTCAGGTTTTTCCACAAAAACGACGCCCTCTAGTTTCGTTCTCAATTTGCTTGTGTTTGAATACGTTGCTGCTTATCTTAATATTCTTTCATCTGCTTTATGATTTACATTTGAGTTCCTAATAAAGTTTCCTCTTGGTCTGTTTAATTAAAGTTAGAACATATTTTGTGTCTTCATCTAGCTTAAAAATGTGAATAATTCAGACCACTTTTTGTAACTAATTGCTAAAGACTCTTAATTTGCTGGTGATGTTTCTTTGATAACGTTAGTGCTATAATTTGAATTTCTTTATGTATACTGACCTTGTTTTTACCTTCTTTTTTTCTCCTATTCCCTCCCCCCATGTCCCCTCATCCCATCCCCATCTTTTTTTTTATTTTGGATTCTGCACGCACCATATCTCTTCTTACTCATTTTTGTATTAATTCACACAATGCAACACTTTCATTGATCATGTAAAACATTTGTGTAAAATCATATACACATTCTCTCTCTCTCTCTACACCTCTCTCTCTTGTTCAAACCCCTCCCCAACCCCTCCCCCTCCCAATATATTAACCATCCTCATGATCCAACCATCGTTTTTCGCCATTTCCTGTGGAACTGCCTCGCTGCCTCGGATATGTTGAACCTCCACTCTGCCTCCGATCTTTACCTGTCTCTTCCTCCTCGCTGCCCCCTCTGCTGTCCTTTAAAGAGAGTTACGCCCCACTGCCTCTTTATTCTCTTCGGTATGTCATTCTTTAGCATCTTTATTTGTCACTTGTTTGTTCTGTTCCTTTGATTTGTTTGATTCCCTCACACAGGCTTCTGTGCGGCCCAATTCTTTCAGCGCCTCGCTTGTTTTCTGCATTATTTGGTGTGCTGAGACGAGACGCGTCATAAAAAGCAGCAGGCGTCCTTTGAATCGATGGCGGTCTGCTGCTTTTCATGACTTAAGAAAGCAAATTGGCGCCTTGTAAAATATTGCATGATTTTGATAACTGTTCATTCTTTCTTTTTTGCATGTCTTTTGAAAAGCTGTTTAAAATACACTTGGTTAATAGTCAAGACTCCTGCTTTTTATACGTTCATTCCCTTTTTTTGGGGGGTTAACTTCTTTCAAATCTTTTTTTTTTTTTTTTTTTTATGAACCAATCCGGTTGCCTCTAATCTTTTTCTCGATATGTCTATAGCAAGCAAATGACTCGTTGCAGGCCTCTAAAGAGCTGCACACTTTCTTTAACCATCTTACCTAAAACGACTTCCTTTAGACATGCACAGCGTTTTTCACACAATTTAATAAAACTTTTTTTCTCTAATATCTTTGTAAAATCAGCTAATCAGCATAGCTGCTTTTCAATTGTACACATTTTTTTTTCGCCCTCAGTCTGAAAAGTCTCGTGTTACGTAATGGAGTATCTTGATTGTAAACTAGTTTTGTTTTTCCCCCAAACACTCTGGCCTGTGTGTTTATTGCATGTGTCTGATATGAGGCTTGTCTTTCTCTAGGTGTATATGGGGATGTTCTGAGAGTGAAAATCATGTTCAATAAGAAGGAAAACGCTCTCGTACAGATGTCCGATGGGACCCAGGCTCAGCTAGGTAAAAACACATTTCATGTTCCACAAAATTGGGCAATTGTTCCTGTTTTTTCTTTCTTGCTTCAAATCACATATCAGACAATTTAGGTATGCACTTGGGGTGGGCTGTATACCGGTATTAACGTGAATACCGGTATTGAGATGTGCCACGATATGGATTTTGCGATACCGTGATAATTCATGAATTTGATTTTTATATGAGTATATAAACACCTTAATACAATATTACATATTNACTTCTGAGACAACTCTTGATCCTCTAAAGAAGTTTTGAAGTGTTATTGTTCTTCATCATCTGAGGTGCTTTCTCGGTGTGATTGTGTGATTTGATAGCACATCTCGTTTTTAACCCACCTGTTTTTCTAAGTGCAGAGGCTTTTACTTTTCACCACCTAGTCTCGATAACTTCAATGGGTTTTTTATGGGTTCTCTGTGAAGTTCTCAACTTTTAAAGAACTAAAATGAGATAAACCCTCAGATATTAATTTCAGAGCTGGTCGGTTTTGGCGTCTCTGTCTGCAGGCCCGGTGCACTTTTGTGCCAGGAGGCATTTAAGGTTTATGTCGGGGTTTCATATGGGATTCCATGACCTTCACAAGCGACGAGAGGAAGCCCGACTGCAGCTGCAGAGGCATTTTGATTTCAGCCATGTTCTGTGTCTGAGACATTTACGCTTACAAGGAATAAGTGGCCTTCAGTTTTTGTGGTTACATGGACATTTAAAATGCTGGAGGGGGAAAAAAAAACTACTTAAAAGGTGGTCTGAAAAAAGTGCTGCAAGATGTTTTTCTGTTGGGGGTGTTGGAAGTGTTTGAAGAGGTTGTGGACAGGATGCACAGCCTGCACTTAAACCAAAAGACTGATGTTTTTAAGCAGGTGGGTCTTAAGCAGGTTTTCCACACAATGCAGTTTATGTTCCGTGTCCACATCAATCATGCATTAATTTCCTCGAGGAATTATTGAAGTCATGTGCCATGCATGCACTTTCTTAGCACTTTTTAACCATTTTTAATACTTTTTAAATATCGTTTTATGATGCTTAATTTTATTGACTGAAATATTTATTTGTTTGTTATTGTTGTTAGTTATTTTGTATATGTCCGTGTGCTGCCGGACACATGAATTTCTCCCCTGGGAGATTAAGAAAGGTTTTATCTATCTATCTGTCTGTCTGTCTGTCTGTCTGTCTGTCTATCTGTCTATCTATCTGTCTATCTATTAGTTGGCACTACTACTAAAAACATTAGGATTACACCTAAATACATAATACAAAAATACATAAAATATACAAAAAATATTAATTAATTGTACAAATCTATTATCTCCAAGTTATGACGTCTTATAACGTCCATGTTGGAAAGTATTAGTAAAACATATTTCTTTAGACAAATTTGAATAATTTAATTCAGATCATCAGCCAATCAGATTGAATTTTTAAAGTTTTAAATTAGCTTAAATAATGGCTTATAATTCTAAAAAGCGGCACAATGATAAACTTAATAATAAAAGATTCTCGGGTCTGATACCCAAGAAAACTAAAGAAGAACAAAAACATTATTTTACAGCAAAACAGTAAAAATAAATTGTTTTGAAATAATTAATGTTACTTTCAAACGAATAAATCAAAACATTATGTCCTTCATCATATCATATTTTGACAACATTTTAAATCCTTTTAGAGTTTATATTGTAATGTATCTACTGTGTTGAACGGTATTAAACTGTAACATTGTTTTAAAATTAAAAAGCAGGTGATATAAGCATTATCGATGTTGTTGTTAACATTTAACTCTCCCAAACGTAAATATTTTAAATACTTAAAGTATTCCTCTCCCCTTTATTTACAGTGAAATATTTTTCAGAGACCAAATAGATTTGTGCCTGAATTTTGGATCCTTCTCAGCTGAGAAAGAGCTGAAGGAAAGCCTCTGCTTCGTCCCAGCACCAGAACAGCAGCGTTTGAAGCTTTATTGGAAAGGTATGTCGGGTCTAACGCACAAGCAAAGAAAAAGCAGATGTGGCCTCTTGTCTCTCCAAGCCACATTTTTCTTCAGACCGTATACGTGTCCAACTGACTGCTTTTAAAAAAAAGTGACCTATTATGATGACAGATATATATTTTTTTAAATAATGCTCGGACTTGTCAAATGATTTTCACGAAGGAGAAAAATTAGTTCGCGAACAGTTTATCAGCAGCAGCACCAGCGGGAACATTTCCTCTCAGAGCATCCATCTCTCCAGGCTTTCAGTGAGTGAATCTGACCGCTGATGGATCTTACACAGCAGTGAGGGCCCAAACGGTCAGCTCACGCCGAGTCACGCTGCCCTCTGCTGGCCATCACAACACGTTGGGAGCCAGTTATAAGCACACCTGTGGTGGACCACACCTGAGTAGTTTTGGAGTCATAATGCTACAGTTGAAACTTTTTCTGGCACTTTTGGAACTTTGTCATTCATTGTTCAATGCGTTTCCCACTTGATACACACACACACACA
>SOMO01000150.1:254035-268216 GCA_028128575.1 Paedocypris carbunculus
TAAAAAAAAAAAAAAAAAAAGGAAGTCACCCTACATGCAGAGGTCCTGCTCGACAGGCATTCAGTCGACTCGCTGTCACACTCCAGACAGACCTGGCGCTAAAGACCCTCCGGGAGACGCTCCACCCTCCCCCAGACCCACTCTCTTCTCGGGTCGGATTTACCCCTTGCCCTGTGTCTCGTCTCTGTTTAAGGTGGTACAATTTAGGGCTTTCAGCTTGCATGCTTTAATTCTTAAAGACAGGCCTCTATAAATTATTCATGCTTCCTTTGCCAGCTTGCTCTCTGCATATGGCGCTGGAGCAGTGGTGATGTGTTTGTGTTTGGGGTGGGGGCCACAAAGGCAAAGCAGGGGCCTTAGCAGCTTCCTGTTTAGCAATGTAGATGTTTCTTCAGAGGGCCGCGATATTCTTTTTCTCCTTTCTTTTGTGTGCACAGGCCAGGGAGAGCTAAAATATAGTTGTTTTTTCTTCTTTTCCTGGAACCACTACGGTATATAATTTTATCAACTGCTGGGCCGCTTATAGCAAACAGATCATGAGAGGAAGGTTTTGCTTTAGGTTTAATTTTGCGGCTCACTAGGCCTGATTTCTACTGAAACAGAATGGAAGCGTTTAGGAATTTCGCTCTTAGTTGCCCTGGTTTGGTGTTTTTCACATATTTTGAGCAATGCACAACGTATTATACAGTGTTTCTGTTTTCAGAGGCTGAAATACAAAATCAATGTGGAGAGGAAAACTTATCTCTCCAACCTTTTCAAAAAGAGGCCAAACTAAACTTTGCTGTGAAGTTCACCGGCCACGGCACGTACAACAATTAATAATGGATATTTCATATTAGTCTGGTTGCTGAAAAGTGAAAAAAGAAATGAAAAATCAATATTTGGCGGACTTTCACTTCGTCTGCAGTTGTTTTTCAGAAAACAGTTTCAGATTGTTTGGATCAGGAAAATCCTCCTTTCAAATGGACAAACCACAAAAAATAAGTGTGTAAGTATAGAAATAAAAGTGCCACCTTCACAAGCTGGATTCGGCCCACAAGCCGCAGGTTGAGGAACACTAATTGAGGAATAAATCCACTACACTCTCTCTAGCTTTAGTTTCTCATTAAATGGACATTGAAAGTAAGATGAGTTGTTTTGCAATGGGGTAATGCAGTTTTCATACTTTTTAACAACGTTCAAACAGGTTACGGCTGTTTAAGTCGGCACATTTTTCATGAGTTCTCAAACTGCAGTTTAAGCAGATTTCGGCAGCCAAAGCTGGAATCCAATTGCGAAATGGAGAGTGACAGGAAGTCGGCTGTTTTGGTGGGATGTTGGGCAGTCTGGCAAGAAGCGTAGTGGATTTGTCGGTTCTCAAGGGGATTATGAATTATTGCCATTTAAACGCACACAGGTGCCTGTCACGTCTTTCTCCTAATACAGTGATGGGGTTGTTATGGAGAAACGAGTCGAACTTTGTGCAATTACTTGCTGTTAGAGCCAAGAATGATGCTTTCTCCTTTGTTCGGCTTTTTCTAGAATGGCTCACAGCTGTGACTGTAGGCCACTGTGATGGAGAGAGTGGCTTCCTGGTTGATGAATCTGTTTTCATGGATTTTTCTTTTGGACTGGCAATGGACCTGAGGGGACTGAGGTCGTAGAGAGTGATTTTTCTTTCGTATTTTTCATTTCTGTGTCTTTAGTTGGGAAGTTCAAAAGGATTTATGCTTTGGCACACTTGTCTGAGCACAGTCTGTCTCGGTAATCATGGACATAAGCGGTCAGTCATGCTTTTCCCTGACCACTAGTTATCTGGACATACACCTCATTCTGTAGGCCATGAAAAATCAGTGTTCGACACTTGGTTCAATTAGGCCGTGTCTGTTCTGTCCATCTTGCGTTTTGACAGGTTTATTTGCAAGTGTTGCTAAACGAATACTTTTGACATCAGCATTCATTGGGACATGGTGTGTGTACAGATTAGCTTTCAGAAACTTGTATGCCTTTTTTTCATTCAAATGTGGTGTGTACAAAATATTCGCTGAATAAATATGCCAAGTCATGGAGATTTGGCACAATAAAACATTTTTTATTCTATGAACTAAGAATGAGGCAGTACAAAATGTACGTTTTCATTTCTTTACTTGTTAAATAGTATTTTTAAGATTTTCTAGGTTGATGCTAAAGTAAATGTAAAAGTACCTTTTTGTACTATAAAATGCATCATTAATACATTTATTGTTTTTATTTTGACATTTAAGACTGTATTCTGCATCTTCTGTATTATATTTGTGTGCGTTTGTCAAAAAGCAAGGTAGTTTAATTCCTGGCTTCAGTGGCTGTTTGTGTACCTGATAACTGTTATTGTCGGAATTCTGTTACACTCATGGTCCATTTTTAATGAATTTTTTTTTTCTCGGTTAGTCTGTCCTTCTCTGTGTTGGGATTAATTTGTGTAGACAGATGGGGTTTGTAGTTTCATGTCTTCTCACCTCGAATGACACTAATGACTCCTTTGCATACCCAGGGAAAAGCACACACTGCCGAGAACATAATTGTTTATTTGCGAGAGGTCTTTTCTTATTAATTCACAGGCTTGCTTACCATATTTTTTTTCTTTTCAATTCTAAATCCTGCTGCCTTTAATAGTTGTTTGTGTATCAATTTAATGCAACGCAGGCGTGTTGCATCACATTTTAGAAAGTTTGTTCTTGTTTGTTGTTGCATTTGTCAATCAATATGATTAGTACCGATCATTTGTTACACTAAATCCTGCCGGTTTACTGGAGTCTCTCTGTTTAAAAAGGTTAATCAGTTCTTTCTTCGTACTGGCATTTCTGTTGTAATCCATTGCAAACGGCACGCGTGTCTTCACATTCCTAAGATGTAAGAGTTATTAAGAATCCACAGAGAGTCAGGCCTTCTTCAAAATTTTTGTGTAATAACTGGGACGTGGTCGAAACCAGTTGAGCCCATGGTTTCCATAAACGTGCTCGCCACCACATTGTATCAGGATTCCAAGAACATTTTTGATTTTATATTTAAGTATCAGGACTCCAAGAACATTTTTGATTTTATATTTAAAAGTCCCAATAAACTTGTTCCGTTAAATGAATATCGTTGCAAAACGATAAAAAAAATTTTGCATGCTGAATGCATGACACAAATTTCCATTTCTTTTATGAGAAACATGATTTTGATTTACAAGTTCTTTTCCCAGAACAAATTAGGCTCCTAAACCTATCGTGAGTTTATGATGGTCGCTGTAAAGCCAGTCGGATTTAAGTGGTTTACTTTGGTGAGTCCAAATTTAACAAAGCATTTTGATTTAGTCTAGCTAATAGTTTGTAAACAACAGCTGCAAATTGTAAAAAAAAAAAACAAAGCGTAATAATTGTAAATTGGGAAAAAGTAGTATTAGCTTTTGACAGTAATGTATTCAAAAAGTCGAATGCCACAATATTTCATGCAAATGTAATTTATGGATGCAGTTATTAAATCATATTAACCTCATTTTGGTCTGGCTGTGGGTGATATTGGACAGGTTGAGTGAGGTTGGCCAATGTAGCAGCCGAGTCTCCGACTTGATAAACGTCTTTTCCGTTTTTTGTTAACACACACTGATCCATGCTCTCGGCAGTTTCATCCACCCTTCTGAAATCCCACGAGTCGGTTCCTTGTCAGAGGTGTTTGCCACATCTCACTACACCGAGTGGAGCGCGGCAGTGTGCTAATCCTATAGAAAGGCTGAAATATGATGTAGGGTGCAGATCTATGGGGATTAATTCCGAGGTAATCCCCTAAAGTGAATTCACTAATGACATTAGCACCTCTCTCCTGGCTCGAGAGAAAACTAGAAAGCAGAGGGCATCGCTCAAAGAGCTACGTGACCTCATGACGAATCTTCTGATTGTGGAATGGCCATGTTCAGTCGCTGACGGGGGGCTCGGAAGAAGCAAGGAGGATCCTGTCTTCAGAAGCCGAATTAGGAAGCGGCAGGTTTCCTCGTCTCAGCCTTCCTGTGTCCTTGATGAGCTCCTCATTAATATCCCAGCACATGTTAGGCTGTGATGAATTCAGCCGCACGGATCAGTGTTACCCGGGCCGGACCCCCCGTCCCAGCCTCCTTTCTTCTTTTACATTAGTGCTTTTCTTCCCTCAACCTGCTGGGTTAAGTTGCATGATTTGGACGTCTGGCTCTCTGGCAAACACGCTTCCTCTGTCTGTCAGATGTGGCGGTGGGGGAATCGGTGGGTGATTAATGAACTTGTGTCTGTTAACGCCTCGGTCTCCTCATGGATGGATGCAAGAGGCTGACAGCCTACTGCGGATTAGCCCGGGCCGCGAAGTTTGTGTGCCGCTCTCGTTTCTGGAGCCTGAGGATTTAATCTGGACAAGAGAACCAGGGCCACACGCCTCACAAAGTGGTGTCCTTCAGCTCGACAGGAACGCCGCTCTGGCCATTGTTTTATTGGGAGCTTGCGGAGCACATTTACATATTCAGCGTGACTCATGTTGTGCTTCACGTCGGTCGCCAGCTTTTGAAGGTTTGTGCACATGCTGGTTTGAAAAAGTGCCCAAGGGCCTGAACCTGACTCCTACTTCTCATCCAGAAGGTTCAGAAGGTTTACTATAGAGCTTCATCATTTACTCGCCGATTCAAGCTTTTTTTCATCCATCCGTCCGTCAGCCATCAACATACGCATCTATATGTTTTAGTTGATGTCCATCATCCATCCTGCTACCCATACATTTATTTGTTTTATTTATCCATCCTTTCATCTGTCTGTTTTATTTTTCCATCCAACCATGTCTGTTTTAGTTTTCCTATTATCTATCAATTATCCATATATCTGTCCAGCCATCATCCATCCATTCATGTATCTCATTTATCCATCCATCCTTTTCATCCAACATCTGTCCATCCATTCTTCTCTTTTGTTCATTCATCTACTTGTCTGTTTGAGTTTCTTAATTATGTGTTCATCCATCAATCCACATTCCATCCATCCATAAATCTGTCTATCATCCATCCATTCATTTATCTGTTTTATCCATCCTTCCACTCATGTGGTTTATTTTTCCATCCATCCAATCGTTTGTTCGTCCATCCATCTATCAGTTTTAGTTGTCAGTCTGTCCATTTTAGTTGTTTATTGATTCATCCATCCGTCTGTTTTAGTTGTTCATCCATCTATTTGTCCATCCAGCCACCCATCCATCCATCGAAGTGGTAAAAATATTAATTTGAGTATGGAAATAAATCACCTTTGTTGTTAGTGGTTGTTACACAGGTAAACAATGAAGCAAAATGAAGTAAAATAGGCAGCACAAGCATTGTAAGTGAAATTTCAGTTGTAACTGTGTGAAGAAGAACAACAACAGAAGAAAAAAAACTGAAACCTTTTTGCAGGTCATGGTGCGGGATGTCGTCAACGACGAAGTAATGACAGGAGGTCTGAGTTTCGCAAATCGCTGTGAAATAAGTGCAGATATTTTGTACGGATGTACGGCAATAGGGTAAAGGCGGAAGTTGCTATAGGTGCTCGCCATTTTAGACTCTCCGTTGCCTCAAGACCTTTTTAAGGGTCGTTGTTGCTGTCTTTTCATACGGCTGTTTCTCCTCAGCGCTGACTGCAGACGCTCTAGAGACAAAACTAAAGGGTTGTTCTTGGATTCTGTGCTGTTCCTGTGGGTGTCTCTTTAGATTAACTTTGGCCGCTGATTTTTTTTTTCTCCCTCTGGAAGAAAATGGCAAGAAAAATGGTGTTCTTTAACCCTGGGCAGATTTTCCAGGCCTGCTAAAGTGCTGTAATAAAAGGGGCCCTTCAGTCTCAAGCCAAGCCCGAGTGCAGTTTATGGCTGCTTGCAGATATGGATGACTGGCTGTCAGTGGCCTTGTTACAGCAATTCTTTCCAACTCCACTTTGCTGTTTTAAAAGATGCTTGTTTGTTGTTCCATTCATAAACTCACAGGTTAAAGGAATAGTTGACTTATTTATTGTCTCTACACCAATGTTGAAAGCAGCCTTTAGTGAAGTGACACTTACCGTGCGATAGAAATATACTTAGTTTAGTTTAGGCTAATTATTGGTGACTAACGGAAGAAAAATAATAATTCCATTCATCTGTCCATTCATCCATCCGTCCATCCATCTAACTATTCTAAAATTAAATTATTATTATAATGTCTTTAAAAGCAATCAAAACATTTTAATTAATAGAAATAAAAAAGCTCATGTTCAACGTTTAAAATTGTAATCTTAAACAAACTACAAAGGTTTAATAACAGCCAATAATTTATTTACTTAAAATACGTATGTTCTTCATGTATGAATTAATCATTTGTGTCTGTGTGTAAAATATATATCACTTAAAAATAGTGAAATGTCAGCATGACGCAGAAATGGAAAAAGAATAAATGGACTTAAAGCCAGCAACTTTGCTCATCCTTCAACAGGGTTTCAGAAAGTAGTTTACGTTTCTGACAAAACTAATCATTTAATCACTGTGTAATTGGCAATTAAACAAAAATAAATAAATAACAAAGTTTTACCAATAAACATGCCATTTTGTGACGGGTTAAGATCCCTTCTGTTTTTAATCTCCACGGAGCAGAAAGGCCGGCGACTAACTCATTATTAAAGCGTGTTACCGCTGCCGATTTTTAGAGAAGTGTCAGAAAAGAGATTTTAATGAGCTCCTCCGATCAATAATCCTTTAACTGGGATAAGAAGTCTGATGAATTGGGATGCTGAATTCCCCTTTGCTACATCCTCTTCCGCCCCTCACTTACCTGCTTTGTTTGTCTCAGCGGAGACTTGATGCTTCTCACATAGTCAATCTAGGTTTCCACGGCCGGCTCTCCTCGTGTCACACCACACTCCCCGCATAGGCAATCTGAAGTCAATAGGCCGAAAAAGACTTTATTTGCAAGTATTGACAAATGGGATGATGAAGTCAGGATGAGTTCTCGCCTGGAAGTCTCATTCCATTTGGACGGGGAACAGACAAAGGTGGTTAAATTAATCATTTGAAAGACATTTGTGTTTATTTCACAATGTTAAATGAACAATTTGCTGAAATGTAAAAATGCGGCTTTATTAGAGTCACAATCTCAGTCTACTGATAGCACATTGCATAGATCTGTGTGTGTGTGTGTGTGTGTGTGTAAATGACAATACATTTTTAATAATAAGTATTTAATAATTGTTTAAGTAGAAGTGTCTCTCTCTCTCCCTCTCCCGCTAACAAATATAGAATAAAATTGGGATTATATGTATTTGTTAATCGTGCGCAAACACACAAAGAATGTGTTATGTTTTTATACGGTGGGCCTGGTACATACATGCTGCATATAAATAAAAATCAAATTGTTTAAAGCTTTGTACAGATTTGTCAATTTCCTCTCTATAAACATCTATAATAGAATGTGTAATATACTTGTCCTTGTACAACAAGTGTACAGTAAAATTGGATGAGTTCTTGGCAACATTCTAAAATGTACACAATGTAAACAAAAACAGACAGAAGCGTAAACATGCTAACAATGTAAACATTCTTACAAAGAAACGGTAAACTCGCACACATTCCTCGCCGCACTGACACACAAAGTTCTTGTCCACGCATACACATTGCATCATGGTGTTTTTGTGATTGTTGAAGCGAGTGATGTGATTGTGGTGTGCGTTGATGTTGAAATATTAAGGCGGCTATTATTTCATCGAACACATTTCTGTGAAAGCGTTTCCTCAAGTGAGATTTTCAGGAGTGATGGAATGCTTGTGCTCAAACACGAACTGCATATTTCAAAACTCACCACAATATATAATAATTATTATCTTTGATTAGAAGAGGCATTTGCTATTGTCCAGAAATATAGCACTGAGCTAGAATTTCCATTTCAGGCTCTTCCAGATGTGTATATAACCCATTCACTTCGTCTCTCCAAACACTTGCCATGACTGTGGGTGTCACAGACATGCACATATATTTCTCAATGTTTTCTCAATGCATTTGCCATTAATCAAGAGAACAAATGAGGCAATATATGAAACAGAAGAGACAGTGGAAAGCTTGTAAAATTCCCCTCAGGTTTCACAGATGAAACTGCTGACACAGATTCTTTGTTCCATTCGCTATTCACAGGCACCACCGTTGAAGAATACGTTTCATGATTGATCATTTTCCCCTATTGTTTAAGGAATGAATTGGGGGGGGGGGGGATGCTTGTGATCATTTCCAGGAGCCACCGCTGTTAGTCTTCTCATACATTACATACAGTATAGATGAATGGATGGATGGATGGATGGATGGGTGGGTGGGTGTCCTTCATGACATGCAATCATTTACAGGAAACATCCCATAGAAATTTTGGACCATATTGCATCAAGAAATTGCCCCAGGTTTGTGCAGATGTATCACACAAAGGTGTTTGGTGTTCTACTGGACTGAGATCTGGTGATGATGGAGGCTGTTTGAGGAGAGTGACTTTTTGTCATGTTCAAGAAACCAGTCTTAGATGATTCACGCTTTATGACTTATTATCCTACTGGAAATAGCCATTGGAATGGGATTGCTGTGGTCATGAAGAGATGGACAAGTGGTTTGTGCACAAGAGTGGCAAAAAATATTCCTCACACCATTTCACCGCCGGTCTGCATCGTGTATACAAGGAAAACAGGATAGATGCCTTTAAGCGTCATTAGCTGACTGGAGTGGCACCCAGTGTGGTCTTCTGCTGCCGTAGCCATCCACTACAGGATTTGTCGTGTTGTGTGAGATGAACTTTAGATATTTTATCTTATTTCTAAACAACTACAGTCCCCATTAGACCACCAGTTTGTGATATATCCAGTAGACCAACAGTTATGCCATGTTCAAGTCACTTAAATCACTTGTCTTCCTCATTTGGATGCTGCTTTGACCTGCATCGGATTGTCTTGACCATTTCTATTGCGCTGCTGCACTGTGATTGGCTGATTTGCAGTTTGTGGACTCGGTGTATGTGTGCGTCTAAGTGTGTGTGTATAGACCGTGTTACTGGCATAATGTTTTGAAAGCCCCATTGGGATTCGCTGTTTACAGTTTTGGTGATGCTGTCGCCATGGCAACAGTAAAGCTCTGGAGTCGGTGCATCAAGCAGGAGATTGTCCATATTTAATGTGATTACTGGAGCTGGAGTTCACCTACTGGAACATGATCTGTTAATTATGTAATGAAGTATCACTGTGAATCGAGCGATTAAGCATCATCCACATTTTATTTAACAAACTTGTGCTGTAATGAGCCATTCTTCACTGTATACGTACTGACCGTAACACGTTAAATTAATTGTTATGAATTTAAAAAATAATAGATCGATGATCTGAGTCACATAAAATGCAAGCATTCCATTCAGTGTGATTTCCTGTTCTGTGGCGTTCGCAGATTATTCTTTACTGGTTCTGAGAAGGGGGCTCAGGGGCATATTGCTGTCAAAATGAGGGTCTCCTCACCAAGCAGCCAATTGCGATGCGAGTACAAGCAACGTTGCCTGGGGAAACCCGACAAAGCCAGTAGCTGTGAGGTCACCGGAGGTCAGAGAAAGTGCAGCACAACTTGTGCTGCGTTTTATTTTTGCACAGGCCGTGTCGAGGGAGAAGGGGGCCGGTGTGGTCTCCAGGATTAGGGGGCTTGTCCTTTGGAAACCTTTTCATTGTTTTGTTCTCCGAAAATATGATTAGCATTTCAGATGTGTTAGAAATTGAGCTAGAGGAGCATGGAGGGGTCAAAGAGGTTAGCCCCTCCGATCCTTTAGCTTTTGTCCTTTACTATACAATGACTCAGTGTTGAACGGCAAATTTAGGACTTCAGAAGATCTGAGGAACTTGTGACTTGTGTATTTTCATCTGAACTGTTTAGCACACTGTAGTTCTAAACCACGCAGAGGTTTAAATGGGTTTTTCGTGGGAAACTGAATTTCACAACAGGCTTTCAAGTTTCCACCATCATGCTGGAGATTAAAGCATACACATACTGACTGAATGCTGTCTGTTATAGTTGTTCACTTTTCATGTTACTTTAACGTCAGATTAAAGTAACTTTTTTTTTCTCTTGGGATAATGATCTTAATCTCCCATCACAGTTGTGAGTTCATGGAACGAGTAAACATCGTTTCTCCTGTTCCACTTGGAAAGTTTTGGAGACTTGGAAAGATAACATCAATTTTTTTAAGTTATCTATTTACCTTTACAGTACTTTAAACTCTCAAGTGAGCATGACCACCGACCGGAAACGCATCCTCTAAATTCCAGATTCAGGTCTTTCCAAGAGGATGTATGGAGAAGCGGATTTTGGGCACTCTTGTATTATCTAGGCCTCAACCCGAGGGGCCCGTTGCCTGTTTCCACTGTGCTAAACTGGGCTTGGCGCCCGCACTACAGTAAATTCAAGACACGGGCATTTGGCCTACAGTTTGTGGGGGGAAAGAAAGAGCGGGCAGGAAACTCGGACCCTTTTGTTCTCTTTCCCTACTGCCCTTGAATGAAAACACAAGGGTCATGTGGCTTGTGATACTCTGAAGCTTTAGCAGACAGAGAGAAAGAAAATGTTGCACGCAGAAAAGATAAAAGACGCGAGACAGCTGTGACTTGCGGCGGCGTGGATTGATGTGTCCGAGGAGCGACCATTAAAGTCCAGCTTTCCAAGTGATTTTTCATGGCTTTTTTTTTAGGCCATTTGAGTCTGCTCAAACTTTCCACGATTCCTTGTAATAAAATCTTATCTAAATTGCATTTGTAACTGCTCGTATTTTTCGGGATTCTAATTTGCCGTAGCTAGAAAGCGATGTCTGTCTCGGACATTGATTTTCTTCATTTTTTCCATTCCCGTGTCCACATCTGTGTTTAATATCCTGCTTTAGTCGCTGCTTCAATTCGCCTCCATGTTTAATGGAAGTAGTTACTGTCATTAAGTTGATGTGATGCTATTAAATTGATGATAATTTATACGTGTACGTCAGAGTAATTGAAAGGGGAAAAAAAGCTGTGATGGGAAGCCATTTCCCAAACATTGGGCAATTGACATGAAGAAAAGAGCCCTTGTCAGTCACTTTCGGGTAAAAAAAACGAACGCAGCATTCATCTGCGTGCGATGCTTCTCTTAAAATCATATCTGTGTAATATATCACATGTTCAGTTGAGTCCAAAAAGCGCCTTTAAACGCTTTCATCTGTTCAGCTGGATTACGAACAAAGCGTTTGTACGGAAAGAAAGGAGAAACGGGATTCTGTATGGTGGAACACGCCGGCTCCGTCTCCATCAAACGCTTTACAGTCGAAGCACCTGCGCTTGTTCTCCGCCAGCGCTGAAGACACTGGGATGAGCGGAGCCTGATCCTGCGGAATCTTCACACCCCTGCGAGGAAGAATAGAGACCCTCTGAGAACTGAACTCTCTCCGTCTCGGGGCGTCCCGCTTCTTTGTCTCGCTGCTGACGGGATCTGTGACCAATTAGTGGTTTATTGGTTAGCAGAGAGCAAGAGGCTTTGCCCTGTGTGTCCTGCAAAGAAAACTCAATGTTCAGCTCTTCCCTCACAGTGGCCTCTCCATCCAAGATACACTGTGTATCCAACCCTCATTAGATGAACAGCGTGGATTTTTTTTTTAGCAGGAGGAGGAGAGGGCTAGAGAAGGAGGCGTTTCTGTCGCTAGATTGCGGATTCTCCCACGGATTCTCCCACGTTATATTCCATTACAGCATTTAGCCATCACTTTTATCCAAAGCCACTTATGTTGCTTTGCTGTGTTCACAATCACATGACTTTATCAATTTCCTGCGGGTCAAACCTCATGTGTTCTGGTTTTTCTGTAGTTATTACTTCACTTTTATCTGAATCGACATCACTGTTTCAAGCTTCAGTGACCGTGTTGCAGAGGGAAATGGATGGATGGATGTAACGGTGGATGAATGGTTGGACGGATGAATAGATCTAGAGATGGATGGATGAATGTAGGTATAAAAGGATGGATGGATAGACAGACAGATGGATGGTTGTATAAAACATCCATTCCTCATTGCGGAATCTCTACTATTACAGCAGCCAGAATAAAATACATACAGTATAAATAAATAAAACATGAGTGCAAGTATGCATTGTCCAATAAAATGTATACTATGTATTTTACATCTCTTGTAAAATGTACTATAAATAATGAATTTAAAAGTGTGTGTGTGGGTGTGTGCGTACGCGCCAAATTGTGTTTGAGTATTACATTACACTACATCTCTCCTGAAACAAACACTGTCCTTTGTTCATCTGAACAGACCTTTAACATGATAGTTTATTATTCTATCTACTACCTGTCCAGATAATGACTGAGATTTGTCAACACAACCTATGTTTTTCTGAGGATTTAGTTTGGTAATATTTAGTAATTTGTTGTTTCTCTTCTTTGTGTCGCTCTCACCAATTGTCTCTTTCTTTTTCTTCTTTTGCATAAATCAACCTGATTGGGTGATTCTCTTGGAAAAGGTAAGACATATTTCTTTTCAATCTCTTTCGTGTTATGGTCAATGGGATTTTCTTTTTATCAAACTATTTAATTCTGTGCAAATCAGTGTTTCCAGTTCATACTTGTTGTGCAGATGTTTTTATGACTTTATTAATTCTTGTCATTTATTTGTAAGCTTTAGAAGTAGATTTAATTGAAATTAGTTTCAAAACATCTTATACAATTAAAGATTCGGCAAGTATAAAAACATACCGGTAAGTGTACTTCAAATGGTATATTTATGAGGGATAAAAATCTATTTGTTATTTAATTGATTTCCCCTTTCTTCTCTCGACCCTTCCTATCTAGCAACGGTTCTGAAATACAAATGTGTAAATAAGCTGCAAATTAGAAATTAGTAAACAATCACAGACAGTTTAACACACGTATTCCCCATTTTTACAATGTCACTGTGTGTGAAGCAAAGCTGTTATGATTTCTTTGGATCCACTTACAGAGCGAGTAAAATGCATCTTTCCCCACACGTAAGCACTTCACGTAAACAGATCCTGGAGACTTCCCTTAGCCCACATTTCCAACCTGCTCATCCGTTTCAAGACCCTTCATGATTGTACGAAAAAAACAGAATCAGACTGCGAGGTTTGGAAAGGTGCGAGTGAATGTTTGGACGTGCGCGGTCATGCAGATGAGCGAGTCTGTGAGCGCGAATGGAGGGATTAGGAGCGAAATGCTCTTGTTTGTTTTCCACCGGCACGCTGGAAAATACTGGAAGAAGAGTTAAAGCGTCCAGTCTGTAGCATAAACATCCGCTCAGCTGACTCCTGGTCAGCAGCAGGTAAGAGTTAAATGACCAGGCTGGTGTGTATGACGCGCTATTGAATTACCACGCGCCTTTTCAACAGTGACTACAGGTTTCAGAGTCATTTTTGGCGTAACATTTAGCTTTATTTCTCTCCAGAGTGCTAAATGAAGATGAATGGCTGGCCTGATGCTCTCACAGCTCCCTTATTTGGGAATCTTTGCTCGTGTCATGTACAGTTCTGCTCCGTATCGCTCAAGAAGGGGAAAAAAAGTGCCAGGACGCATTTCCAGCCGATATTTTCTAGCGCATTTGACAGCAGAAGATTTTTTCCAATCTAATGGCTCTTTATTGGCCTAATGATGAATTTCTCTTAAAGCGTCCAGTGTAAAACAATCTCTAATGGCCTGGTGTCACGAGAGAAGAAATAATTCCCGGGTCAGCGCTGGAATTTTCTCGAGCACCGCCAGCACTTCTCATTTGGAATTCACTGTGTCATTCTTGTTAAATAATTGCAGTCGCTGGCTGGGAAGCAAGTCGCTTCTCCTGTTAATATCAGTTTAGTAAGAGGCTTTCGACAGTGATATTCAGTGATTCAATTAAAATGGATTCGGTTTAGTGTGTCCGGGAATGTGCTTTTTGCTTCACTCCTCATAAATCCAGGGACGGGCTGTTCCGCTCGGAGTGACGCTAAATCACCGGCGACGTCGCAAAGCTTTTTCAAGTCATGGTCGCATGTACACACTTGATTTAAACCGCCGCATTCAGCCAGCGCTGATTTCGCTGGAATACGAGAATGTGCGAAGACACAAAAGTTTCTGTTGGTGGAATGTAGAAATGCAAACGCTGAGGCGTTTGAAATGCAAGTTAAAATGATGCATTTCGGGAATTGACAAGCTTTTTTTTT
>SOMO01000150.1:271247-281319 GCA_028128575.1 Paedocypris carbunculus
CGTGTCCCCATGTACGTACATATATGTGAGAAGGGTAGAACTTGAGCTACATTCCAAAAAGGTTTCTTTTTGTATGGACTCTTAGTCTGTCCAAGTCCAGGTGTTCGCTTAGAGTATGTAAATTCAACGTGGGAAAATCCTTGGCCTTCACACAATAAAGCATCTCAGAGGTGGCGTATTGTTGTCCATCCCCTTTGATTTTTCTTCCATATCCAGAAGTGTCAGGCCGCCACCTCAGGGGTTGTGTGAATACAGCAGACATTCACCCAAGCAGAACAAATCTCCTTCCAGCCCTTAGTAGTTACTGTACCTCAGGATACTTCAAAAGTAACCTGACCACTACACACGTCCACAATGAGCTGGAAAAGCTTACACCAAAAGCCTCAGACATGGCTTCCACAACACATTGACTGGGCCGTTCATTTAAATCTCCAATGACTTTAATACTGTCATTAAAATCGCTGCTTAGCAGAACTCCAGTCATTATTGCCCTACTGGAGATGATTTCTGCTTCACCTACTGGTAAAATAAAAAACATCTCTCCATGAAAAAGCAGTGTTATTTCCAGCATTAATCTTATTAAAGCGTTCCATCCTGGAGCATGAAATGTAATAAAGTTCACGGCACCCGCGTAGCATCCGTAACGTTTCTCCTGCTGGAACCCAGATGTGATGGAATATCCTATGGAAATCTTTTTTCACTTATTTTGGATACTATACTGGCTCCCCTATCATTGTAATTACACCTGGTAATTAACCATATTACCCAACATGTGTTCAAGTGACTTATTGTTCATAGGTGTAAATGAGAGTGTGAGTGTGTCCGTGTCCTGCTCTTTGATTGGTCTGCCACCAGTCCAGGGCGTGTCTTTACTTCAAACTCAGAGTTGCTGGGATTGGCTCCAGCTCCCTGTGACCCAGAAATGGAAACGCAGTTCTGATAACGTATGGATGGATGGTTTAATTCAAAGCCTGACACAAGTCGATGCATCTGTTGTTCTTCATGTGGCAGTTTGTTGATCCTTAAAGAGTTTTCCCAGAGAGTTTTTCCTAATCTACCTGCACACTCGATTGGGAACGTGCTCTGTAGAACATTAGGAGGCTTTGCGCTGTGGTGTGCTTTTCAGGATATAATATTCATGCATTCCAAATGAGTGGCCGAGAGAGAAAGCAAATAGAAGTGCTGACAGACTTCATCGAGACTGGAAAATCCTCCAGTCCACTGCCAAAATGATCAAGACCCATTTTCAGATTAGCTTGTTATCCAGGGCTTTTAAAGGCTATATCACTGAAATCCAAACCATATATATTTTTAAAGACTCATCAGATCACCAGCTATATTTAGCAAGAATTCTAGACGACATTTTTTTTCAGGGTTTATTAGAAAATGGCCTGGTCTAATTATTCCATGTTTTTACACACGCACTTAAATGTTTTTTTTTTTATATGTTTTTTATATTAGTCAACAAAAATTAAAAAAGTTTTTTTTTGGCTTGACATTTTTGATTCATTTTGGTTTACTTAATACATTTGTTATAACTAGTTTCTAATAATAATAATAATAAAAATAATAATAATGAAGAAGAAGAAGAATACGAACAACAACAATAATAATCATTATTATCAATTATCTATTATTATTATCACCCTATCTCAGCAGTTCAGAGGCTGAAGGCGGGACACAACATGAAGTTGTGGCGACCAATCACAGAGCAGGACGCACAGACACACAGACTCACACACACTCACACTATAGTCAATTAAGTAGATGAAATTTCACAAGACGAAACCCACGTAAGCATACTGCATGCAAACTCCACAAAGAAAGTTATCTTAATCAAAGTTATCAGTAATCTTGAACAGTTCCTTCTTACCCCAAGGCGACGCTACTTATTATTTTATTTTTATAAATACATTAAAATGTAAAAAAGCCTTTGCCTGGTTCCCGCTACACTAAACTGCTGCGTCACTTGTGTCACTTCAGTAGAATAAAATGACGCATTTACAGACGCTTGTTTCCTGTGCTCGGGAGTCTGGTGTGTAGACTTTTGTGGGCCATTGACTTGAGAGGTGTTATAGGCATCGAATTTCAGCGGCTGAAGGGCTTCAAATCAATGCCATTGACCTGTGACTTTTATTACCTGCTGAGCTGAACTGATAGACAAGTCTTTACAGAGTGTCTCATTTGATCAGGCGTTGACAGCGCATCGGTTTCCTCTTCCCTCGCTCGGTGGACCTTTCTTCCAGCTTTGCAGCTTTTTTGTTTCAATTGTGTGACTATGAGGACTTGGGCTGTTTAGTTTGAATGCAGTTTCTCCGTCCGCTGCAGTGCTGTTTGAGGTGAATACCGCAGTATTGATTTCATTTGTTTGCCTCGGTGAAAACCTTGTGTAAAATCACAAAGATTTTCAAACACTCAGCCCTCCAACTATCAGAGGGATGGGACACAACATGTTGGGACTGTAATCTATTCACACTTCTGTTGGCCAAGGAAGAATTTGGAATAGACATTTGTCTCACAGTGGAACTCCCTTCCACCAGATCGGCGAAACGGCAGTAGCTTTACAAAATTCAAATCTTTACTCAAAACCCACCTTTTCAAATTGTCATACCTCAGGCTACTTTTCGTTTTCATGTTCATTGGCTCCATCTTACTGTATGTATTGTATTGTTTAACGTTTGTCTTTGGGTTATCAGTTTGAGCATTGTTTTCACTGTATCATTGTCCTTGTGTGTTTGAAAGACGCCTATAATTAAAATGTATTGTAAATATTATTATAGTGGTGTTCATGGGTTCTAACTTTCAGAATGGAAGAGCAAAAATGGACTTTGAGGAAATTTTAAGTAATTCAATACCATTATACACGGGGATAACAATTTCTGGGATGTTTTGTGGGCGTGTCATAAAATGTTCTTGCCAAGATGATGGATGGATGAATAGATAGACAGACGTCTGGTCTTTCAAAAAGACAACCAAGTGACACATTTTTTTTAACTGAAATCTTTGTTACGTGGATCGATTTTCACTGCTTAAAATTGACAGATGACGACTGCATGTGGGCTTTTTAGTGAAAAGCTCAATAGGAGAGCACCTCTTTACAGATCTACTGCATTTTCCAAAAATCTTTGTTATCGGCGTCTAGCTGGACATCCATTCACTGGCCTCGTGAAAAAGAGTGGAGAATGTGAAGTTGATCGTCCCGTTTGTTGAGCCAGCAATTTATCTACCTAAAGTCCGTACACTAGGTGTGTGTGTGTGTGTGTGTGTGTGTGTGTGTGTTTTATGTAGTAGGGCAAACAGAACACAAAGTGGCTTAAAAGTGATTCAGGATGGAGTAGGGTGGGGTTGGGACAAGGCTGTCCTGACTCCATGCTGAGATGCTAAAAGAGATTTTCCCTCCCTTTTACTTAACTCCGCCCACATGTTGAAGAAGGGGCGGTGGTAGAGTCTCCATCATGCAATCGATTGGTCATGGCAGCAGAGAGGGTTAAACAGCTTGTGGGGCTCACAAGGTGCCCGGCTCTCCCGTGGCAGATGTCTGGGAATTTGGGGAATGACGGTGGCTACCCATCGGCCGATGCATATTTGCGATAAGATAGCAAAAGTGCAGCGTGGAATTTTTTCGTTTTTGGCTCAGAGCTGTATCAAGGTCATGGGTTTTTCTGGGTCGTGATTTCTGGGCTATTCTTTTTTACTTCACTAATTGAGTTGCTTGATTCTTGAACAAGGCCCCTCATGTTGCATATCTCCCACCGTCAGTGTAGAACCCCAACACAAAACATCATTAAACAAAGACTGACAGGAAAGGTGCAGGGGCAACTAATCCGACCGCACGGAAACGCCGCACTACTTAATGAGAGACTGAGTTTGTGTGGCTTTGTCAGGCATCATTAGGGCCACGAGGTTAGAAAAGGTTCATGTTCCCATCATGCTTTGTTTCTTGAGAAGTGAAATGGGCAGAGTTGGTTTTTTAAGCCAGGCTTTGGATACACGGGAGCAGCTGGAGTCTGACACGGTTGGTTTTTAAGCTAGGCAAAAGCGTTCTATTTATTTATGTATTTATTGATTTTTTTTTTTTTAAATTATTTTATTTATTATAATTATAATTGTGCTTTGTTTTTATTTGTGCTGTATTTAAAATGTATGTATATACATACAAATTTAAAACGTATTTATTATAAATACGTGTATTTATAACATTGACACATTGTATAAAAATACTACCATAATATTGGTCTAACCGTATTATATAATACATTTTATTTTATATTTGTTATAACATATAATTTATTATTTAATATTTTTTTATATTATATATATATAGAGATAATGATTTATTTTATATTTATTCAAAGTTTTATAATAAAAAATAACACCAACAAATGGCAATATCAGTGTGTGTGTGTGTGTGTGTGTGTGTGTGTGTATTATGGGTGGTTTAAATAAATGTTTAATGTTAAATAAAGTTGTCAGTGGGTGCATATTTTATATACACTTTTAATTATTATTATATATAACGATATAAACATAATCATATACACGCGCATTTGTGTGCTGAATCAAAGAGGAAGAAAACTTAAAGTGAACGTGAAGTTCTGTAGCGTAATGGAAAGCAGCGCCGGCTCACAGCATCTTTGATTCACAGTGTTTTTGCACAACAACATGTTTGATGGAGAGTTGTAATTGGGAAAATCTGGCTGCGGTTGCCTCCAGTTTGCCCTCGCCCGCACACACCACCGCCGTCAGAGCGGCCAAATCATCCAAATCAAACAGCCATGTCATTTTCCGCAATTGTGGTATCCGTCGTGCACAGGGCGAGCTCCGTAAAACTGGAGGCTATTGTGAACGTCTGCGCGATGAGAAAAGCACTTCTTAGTTCTAGAAGCGCACACACTTTCACACACACGGGGTTAAATCCAGCTTGAGACCAGATTAACCGCTTCAGGTTTTGAGGATTTGTTGGTTGGAGCGGTTAGGCGACACCTGTTTAGTGTCAGAGATGTTGCTGACCCCTGTCCAGCCCACGGCCCCTCCGCAGCAGGTAAAGCTCATTATTAGCAGTGGGATAATTAATAGTCGGGCAGGTCTCGGCCCCTGTGTGACCCCTGAGGGCCCTGGTGTCCACTGGAAGCTTGTAAATCATGCAGCCCGCCGGGTCTCCACTGCAGCCCGATGATTCATGCGAAGAAAAGCCTCTTTCATCGGCCGCTAATATGCTTTATATTCCTCGCCTGCTCTTCAAAATCAGATAAGATCTATTTGTTTTTCACCTGAATGTCACCGCGGCCTTGAGCGAAAAATCTAGGTAGTGTGGAGAGAATCTTCTAGATCTAGCAGTTGATTGCCGACATTCTTGACGCTCACGCCGGGCAAACTCACTCCTGATGGGGCGAAGGTTGACGCGGAAC
This sequence comes from Paedocypris carbunculus, assembly GCA_028128575.1. Lineage (NCBI taxonomy): Eukaryota > Metazoa > Chordata > Actinopteri > Cypriniformes > Paedocypris > Paedocypris carbunculus. The sequence continues at coordinate 276,656 of SOMO01000150.1, forward strand.
CACAGCCGCTGCCATTTCAGGCGGGGTGGCGCCATGCTGCCCTCGTCTCTCCGCACATTTTCCTCGTGATGAATCAAAGCGCCACTCCGTGATGACTCCAGCATGCCCGAGCTCCTGTGATCTGGCGTCTGAGTGTGACAAAAGAAAGCCCCGGCCGTACCCACAGACGCAGATTGATGTGAAGGTGTGGTGACGGGAGACTTTGGGACGCGGGGCAGATGGCAGGAGGCAATGTGTCACCATCCACTTGAGGAAATGCCAGATATAAGGGCTGCGGGCGCCCGAGCCTCCAGCGGGCAGATGGGAGTTCTCTTCAGACCGGGCCAAGGAGACCGTGTTGTCTCATTAGCCAGGCTCATTACCTAGCAGCGCTAGATCAGTAAACGCGGCTCGCTCAACACTCGGCGTCCTGAAGGTTCTTTGGTAAGCTAGACCTGCGTCTGGGAGTCGGTTTTAATCACACATGTTGGACTTGGGTAAAAAATAAATAAAGCACAATTGTGCATCTTTCAATGTATTGTTCTTGCCAACTAATGGGTTGGTTTTGTGGTGCCGTAACTCAATGTTAGCATCTCTGAGCTAAAGGCCAGACATGTTTCCTTACAAGCTCAAATAAAATGGCTGGTGTACAGTGTTCTGGCTTTAAAATGTCATTATGCAAGTGTGAATTAAAAAAAAAAAAAAGAAGTTGTAAAACGTTTCTCTTTAATGTTGTTATTCATAATTAAATGTAAGAACAAGTTGATGCATGGAGAAATACATTTCGGGTAGAATAGAATCTCTTTATTGTCATTGTATCGCTGGGTCACAATGAAATCACACTTGTCAAAAGTCAAAACCTGTTTATTAGAAAATAGACGTTTATTAATGGTGCGCCTTTAAAGGAAAAAAAAAAATGTAGGGTAATTGTTTATACACTGATACATTTTTTAAGACCTGCTATTAAGATATTTTATTACAATATTATTTTTGATGTGGAATACGTTCTCATCGTGATTACACATCAAATAATCCATTATAAGAAAAAACACTCGGACCAAAAACGTTTATTTGGAAAGTTAGCATTCAATTTCCCATTATTTGTGTAGTTTTGCTCATCCTGTATTAACAGATGGAAAGTCTGATTCTTTTGGCACGGATGCATCTACAAACCCAAAGCAGAAAGACGAACAGAAATGAATAAAGGACCGAAAAATCTGATTTGAGTTTAGGTAGAAACTGCTCCAGATTGTTCTCCCGCTTCGAATTTCGAGCTTGTCAGTATTAATCGTTTATTGCTAAAACGGCTTAAGAAAAAGTCTGATGTTTGGGGTGTGTGTGGTTGCCGTGTGTGTGTGAGTGTGTCTTGCTTTAGAAGTGTTGCGGAGTGTGTATTGACGTTTTCGGGGCCCGTGGGAGACTCGCACTGGAGCATCCTGCGCTTTCATCTGCGGCGCGGCGAGAGAGGACTCGCAAACACAATTCAGCAAAGACGCCTGTCATTCTCATAATGTGTGTGTGTGTGTGTGTGTGTGTGTGTGTGTAGGTCGGTTACGTGCTTTTTACTCTCTTCCATGATTGCCCCGGGCGCCAGTTTTTTTTTTTTTTTTTTTTTTACTTTTCATGTTTTCCATTTGTCTTCTTATATAGAGGTGAGGGAGGATCAAGCAAACATAGTGGCCTAATTTTGTCTTCACATTTACTGTGGGCCAACTTCCTATGTGGAATTCCGGCCGTGTCGTGTAGATGAGATATGCTCCGGTGTACACAGCTCTGCTCGTGTAATTCATCACAGAGTTCTGCACAAGATAAAGGGTAAATAAATGCCATAAGCGTCTTTTCTACGATCCAATTATAGATGCAGTGTAACCACACGTGTAGACGTGAGCTCTCCGTGAATGGGATTTGAATAGCATAAATATTTACTATTCTAGTACGTTTGACCAATTATTTTGAGCGAACAGCGTGTGACGGTGATGCGAGCGTTCATTCAGATTCAGATGCGTCGCTGTTAGACGTATCATCTGTGTTTTTGCGTGACTGTAAAGGAGCTGTTATGAAATAAAATATCATAGAGTTGAATAAATTATAGTTGTACAAATTATTTAAACGCTTATAGTTATTAATAAATCCAGTGTTATCAAGCATGGTCCACTAGTTAATATATAGTTGAATAAATGGAAGTAGACCATAAAAATTACAATGTACAGAGTATAGTTACAGAGGGCTAAAATAGATTTGTGGAATTGCAGAAGAACAAAGAAGGATAATCATTCAAATGATGTGCTAGTTTTAAATGCTCTAATTTTTCCACTGTTTCATAAACTACATTTCCCATGATTCTTTTCCCCATTTGTTGTGGATTTCCACCTGATTTATTGGTTCTTGTGTCCTTCTCTTCTGTTTATTATTGTTTAATGTTTCTCGTTAAGTCTAGTGTAGTTACGTTTCAAATAAATGTTTAAGATTAATTAAAGTCGTTAAGGACCCCTTTTCCACGTGCATGCCTAATTATTTAAAATTGCCTAATAAGTGTGAGTGGGTGTGTTCTGTTCTGTGATTGGTTGCTCACCTCTGTGACTCAAAAATGGACTAACGGTTCTTATAAGTCATGAATGGATGGAAGTTTTAAAAATGTGAAAAATCAATAGCATAAATACAATGATGACCTACCGATACAAATACATTTTCATTATTTTATTATTATGTAAGTGCATTGAACTTAAGAGCGTCTGCTTTTGAATTAGTGTCTGATTATATGCGTCTTTTTCAATGAAAGCGCTCATGAATTCATTTCAAGTTGGAAAAAAAGTCCTTGTAGTTGAAGCATCAGAGAGTATGTTGTGTCATTTCATGAAAAGCGAATTCAATTGAACAAAGCGTTTTGCCTTTTTACCCAGAGCAATGTATTGCTTTGAGACACAGTATATGCTTCATGCTTTTTTATTGGAAACAAACCCACAACCTATGATCTGGCTAACCACACTAAATGTTTTGCTAGTCCTAAATAAAAAAGCAGAAGTCAAACTAAACACCACCATGACAGTTTGAACCAGCCTTCACCGAAGTCTATAATTGGGATGATTATAAATTTACAAGTGGATTACAAGCAAGATTTCAAATTAAAATGTAGTTCAATTAAGCAGATTATCACCAACTGCATCATTTCAGATAGCAGATAATAACCCACCATAGAGAATACAATGGAAAACATGAATAACTAAAACATGTCCAGGCTGTATTAATGTGGAACAGTCCAACATGTTCTGTCGCTGTGCCAGTGTCCCACATCCCATATGCGTCCTGCTGGAATGGGCTCCAGCAGATGAAGGCCGGTACAGGTGGCACGAGCTGGGATGAGAATACACGATGCCGGCCATTATGTTGCGTGAAATGTGCCTAATGAAAACTCATATGTTCAATTAAAGAACGAAACAGTGCGTGCCGCTTCTTTAAACGCCTTTAAGTCTTGAAGAGTTGAAGAGTTGGCCCCCTGTGACCCAGAAACAGAAGAAGCGATGAGAATGAATTTGTATTAAACTACTGCTTAATATATACAAGATCAACATTGAGAAAGTCTATTTTCCGCTGGCTGGCGCTTTCCAGCCTGGTGCCCTCCGAATTGCCCAGCTCTTTGTTTAACGGCATTGTTCTTAATTCATGTCATTAGTTCTCCGGCTCAACCCTCAATTACGGCCATTCTAGCTTGACTTTAATTGGTGCGCATGTTAGTTTTGTTTACATCCCGTGAACCGTGGCGATTGGCTCGGCTTCTCCGTTTAAATCCGCCCACACCTTTGGAAGTGCACGTGTAAACAGGCATCAGCACACCTACAGCATCCAGTCTCCTCGCCTCGGGGGACGCCGCTGCCTTGTGAAGACGTGATGGCTCTAATTATTGTAACGTGTCTATTTGTGCTACTGTAACTTAGCTTTCAGAGACGGCGGGATTTGAGGTTTCCCACCGGGAGCGGCTTCTTGCTTTATGAGACCCTTGGGTAACATCTCAGGAGAACGTGCAGGGTGATGATGCTCTGATGTGTTTGCGGAGGAGCAGCCGGTCCACACCACGTCGAGACCTCACGTGTGCGTCTCAGGAGATGGCAGACCCCCGGACGGGCACCAGGCCTCCACGGACAACTGATGTTCCTCTAATTGGCCACGGGTGAGCAGTGCCTGTCTGCCGGTCGGGCTCTGAGACATCAGAGATGGGCAGATATGAAAGTGGAGCACATCTCCGCATATTACACAAAGCAGGCTTTGGTAAGATTTTATTCAATTATTTTCCGCGCTTAATGGAGACTCTTTACCTGTGGAGGAGCATCCATTACTGCTCACTGAAGGGCTTCGGGGCTCTTTATAAATTGACAGAAAAGCCCCTCTCCACCCCCGTGAAGGCAAAAAATAGAGAGCCACAGACCTCTGAGCTTTTTTGTGTGTTCTTAAAAGATTAGAGCATATTTTCATAAGCCCTTTTAATGAAATGGAAATTGATGAAAAAGAAATTCAAGACAATCCCTCCAACCCCTCACTCCTGTCCAAAATGCTTCCGTTTGTGTTTGTCACTCACTGGATTTTGCGACTCGTTGTGTTTCGGCTTTATCGCTCGTTTGCCATGTCTCACAAGAAAGCAGTAGTGGTTGCGTGTCTTTCATGCACTGGCTTATTGTTTTTTTTTTTTTTTT
>SOMO01000150.1:281946-298161 GCA_028128575.1 Paedocypris carbunculus
TTTTTAATAAACTAGTATCAACAATCAAAAAACCTCTACTATGAATGCATTATACAGTATTGTAAAATCCAGAGCCATTCAAATTTGACTTTGATATGGAATTGACTCAAATGAAAATGACAAGCTTTGTAGGAAAATATGAAATGTGCCACACAAAAAGATCTTTGAATGTCCTGTATCTGTAGTTGCCATACATACGGAGGGAGCTGCTAATGCAAGCTGACTGGCATTAACGGCTGCTGACTCCATCATGTGTTGCTCAGCAGTTGACAGGCTCATCCAGGGCCATCGGCCCAACAGATGGACTCTTGGACGGGATAGTGAAGCACCCGACTGTCTCCCCCGGAGTCCCACCCTTCCTGTTCCACTCTGCAACTCTGATTGATCCAGACGTAGGGTGACCTGTACTGTCAGTCAGAGCTGCCCGCAAGGTCCTTCCCGTCATGGGCCTGCTCCTTTTATCCACAAACAATCCAGACTGATCACATTTTTTTCTCCAAATGTTTCAGCAAACTTTCATTTAGGGGCATGTAAGATTAAAGAGTCAATTGGAATACTAAAGCCTGATTGCTACAAGAGCGCACATGTTTTTGGTTTGGTTCTAGATTGCTTAGATTGATCAAAGTCCTGGATGTTCCTCAAGCGAGTGTCAGTATTCGAATTTGTTTGATTTACTGGGCCATAAACCGTAAAACGGTAAATGTGTGTATGTAAAGAGTGTTTAGATATGTGTAGAATGTAACTATAAGATCCTCTGTTCCTCATACGTAAGATCAGTTGGGACAAAAAATTACGTACAGTACAATCCTGTACAAAACTGTAAACCCCTAACAATAAGCGACACATTTCTCTTTTTTAAGTGACTGTATAAGCTTATATGACATATAAAGGTTGCCCGGGTGGTAATTGGTTACTAAAGATTGTAAATATTTGTTACACCTGTTGTAATATAGGTTACACTCTATACTGGTAAAGCTGTACTGTACTACTTTTATGAGCATTGTAATTTTATATTAGTACATATTTTAAAATTACCTTTTTTTAAGGTTTAATTTGAAAAACTGTTATTTTTTCATAAAGTCTCCTGGATAAACCTCTTAGAATAATTTTTAAACCTAACAACTATTACAACAATTATCGACCCAGCCCACACGTTGCTGATTGCAGCTATAATTTATCAGCTTTTAATTAATAAACCTTTTATGATTAGCTTGCCAACACATTATCAAAAAAGTGTGTTTAGAAAGTAATTGTGGGTCGTGTCTCCTGTGCAAATGACACACGCAGAGCCTTTTGTGTTGTGCTGCCTATGTAGTGTGAACTAGTGAGGATCCATGACAGTTTGCATGCTGCCTTAGAAGAGAACTCACTGGGTGTTGAAAAAGATCTATTTGTGAATTTCTTTCATTCGAGGCATGCAAAAAAAAAAACTTTTCATTAGAAAGGGAGTGTTTTATTTATTATTTTGGGAGCGCTTGTCTTTTTGTCAGATGAAGTCTCTTTTGCATTCAGCGTCAAGCATGTGGCATAAAGGCCTGTATGTACATTAGCTCCGTGTTTTTCTGTAAAATCCCTGCGTCTTTGAGGCGGCTTCCTCAGATTTTACTTCTTGTAATAAAAACGTGGATTTGAGGTGTCAGTTCCATAAGAAATCAGCCTTTCCGGGAGATTGTTTTCTGAGCTTTATTGAGTTATACAACTTTTGTCATCAAGAAGGACATGCTGGATGCCTTTTTTTTGACAGCGCACTGAGCGGATAAAGTAGAGTATGAGTCTGAATGTGTAGTCGATAACTGGGAGATGGACTAGGAGTAGCGCTTTTCAAACCAGCAGAGCTGGACTTAGAAGCTTCGATTGCTGCCCAGTAATAAGGTGTCAAGTGTGTAAACAGGTATGACAGATCCAGATTTAAGGTGACAGCTGGAGAGAGGTTGAATGAGCCACGCTGTGTTCTGACAGATTTCCACAAACACACACTCCCATCGGTTGGTCCATGCTGGGATCATTGGGCAATCTCAGGCAACCGCTATGACATGTACACCTGCTTGGCCTTGATAGGCAGTTGAAATTCAGGACTGTCAGATGTGGTACCAGCCACCCCTTATTTAACCTGATAGGTGTGCCACTCTTGGATGCCCCTCAAAGCTGGCAGCCACCGACGCTTCGTCACCCCCTGCCACATCAGTCCGTTTCAACTGGTGGGCTCGGTCCCGCTGTGGATCCGTCCCAGCGCAAGTTTTCCTTTCTCCTTGGCCACAACCTTCCCGCTCTCCGCTGTCAGTCGGTCACACGTAAAGGACACGTCAGTCATGGCTGTACCACCCCGATCCTCCCATCAGCGCCTCTCCGCACATGGCTGACCACAGTCCCCGCTGCCACATGGCCGATGCGGGGGGGCGGCTTTTCACACATCTTTTAACACTTCAAACACACACAATCTTACATCCAAACATTTCAACACACACTGTCGACAGGTCATGTTTATTCCTGCTGTCATAGACCTACTGTTTTAAACCAGAAGTTGTTTGAACTTATCTGTTTTTGTGTTTTCCGGGTAAATGTTTTGGCTGTTACGGGACGGAAGTTTTCATGTGAGTTGTGTGCAACTTGTTTTATGACTTTAAGTTAACTTCGGTTAGTATGCAGCCAATTTCGGGAGGGGATTCTAGAATGGATTTTCTGATTAGGAATTTCACGACAGTATGTCATGTCAGTACAGTGCAATTTTTAATATTTAGGTAATTAATTCAAATTATTTCAGAAAAAATAATTGCAACATTTACAGTATTTAGAATTAATTTGAGGTTCGATTAATACCAATTGCATCAAATTGTATGAATGTTTACTTTGGAAAGCATAATATTTTAAATGCTGTAATATACTGTAACATACATTTTTGTTAATAAATATCTATTAAAGGTAACAAAAGCCACCTCTTCTTCACAAGTATTGTAGTTTTTAGACTATACTGCTCATCAGATTATAAGACGAAGCATTAATAAAGGTCTATTTTTTTATTCCCCAAAAATAAGGCACACTTTTATGTAACTATTAGAAGCACAGTCAATTTTGAAATACTTTTTTAGGATTTTAATTGCGCCTCTTAGTAAGGAAAGTCATGATATCTGATAGCAATATAAAATGTACAGTTCAAGTATTCATGTCATTTACTGTAAATGAACTCATTCATTTGGTCTTTTTTTCAACCCTTTAATACTTTTTTTTTTTTTTTACATCAAACCAACTATATGCCATCACAAGAACTAACATCTATTGACTCGTCATGACCCCTATTAGACTATAACTCTCAAGAAAAAGAGAACCTAAACATAGAGAGCTCTGCAACCAGCCAATTCTGGTAATACGGCAAAAGTACATAAAACAACATTCTGAAAACTTTATAAAAATATAGAAAAAAAAATAATAATTGAGGAAGTTCATACCATTCTTCTTGAACTTCAAACACATTCTTTTAAACAAATAAGAGTTTACCTGTCTTTGACCGAAAGCCAACTAGAAAAATGAACCAAGAGAACCTTGCCAACAGGCAAGTTCAACCTGCCAAGTTCTGCTAGTGAGGACAGACGACAGTGGTGTCTTTGATGTGGAAATGAATAGATTTATTTTTACATTTTTTTGACGAGATGTAGAAGGTCTACAGTACTTGGTGGCCTCTAACAGTACCAGTTGGCGGGCGCTGCTCGTCGAGACCTCAATGGATCTGTACGTTTGATCCACATTTACCCACTGGCACTCAGACACTTGAGGAGATTCTGCCCAAGAATACATGATCGCTTACAGAAAGAAGGAAGGAAAGGTTACAACCTTGAAAGCTCTCACATTTCGCATGGAAAGCCTCCCGAATCAACGTCTGACAGGAATGGGCCTAGATCCTTCATCTTCTATTGACTTCATTAGAGATGTTTAACTGTCTGGTTTGTACATTAATTCTCCCATTTCTATGCCTATTCCATTTCTGGGTCAAGAGAAGCTGATCCAACCTCAGATTCTCAGCCTGATCACAGGATTTGCCCTGGAACAACCAATCGCAGAGCAGAGCTTGGAGATATACAATCCCACCTATGAGCAATTTAGACCCTACAATTCTTCCGAACACCTGCTATTGAAACCTGTGGGAATTCAACCAAGCCTCAATCTTGGGTCTTGACCTGGTCGTCTTTGCAGACTGTGCTGCTTTTTTCATGGGTTTTTGCAGAAGTGCCTGAACTATAATTAGCGAATTGTGTCTCGTTCCCAATTGTTCTCAACGCCCTCACAATCCTAAAGAATATATTTGCAAAGTGAAGACAAAAACGAGTGCCTGTAGGAAATCTTCTTAAAATGCTTTATTTTCCAAAGCTTAACAAAGTTACACCTTTTTTTGTTAAAGCAATTACCACAGACAGACCAGAGTAAATCAACCTCAGAGCTTTCCACTTAGAAGCGATTGAAATGGAATCTGAAAAATCCTTCCAAAGTGATGAAGGAAATGAATATGTCCGCGGCCCTCTTCACGCCTGGGAACAGGACAAATTTAATTTTGCGACAATCTTGAATTGCAAATGAAGAACCACTAGTTGGCAGCCGTCCAGAAGACAGCGTCTGAGAAGCTGGCATGCGTCATTTTGGTCAAACGAATAGTGAAGGCTGGAGCAATCATCTCTAAAACGTAAAAGCTCCTCATGGTGTCATCTGACAGCTCTGCCGGAGAGCAACGGAAAGCGTTAAAGCACAAAAAATAGAAGAACAGCCTTCCAATGTTCAATTTATCTCGAATTAACCCTCTTGATGAAATAATCTATTTACGTAAAACCGGAATCCACTGGCCAAGTGTTCAATCACACAAAACTATTAAAGTCTATCCTGGTAACAGTTCCTGCGGGATGGAAAAATTCATTTGAAACGTCCGATTCACAGCTGTTTTGGAAGCCATGCGCTTGAATTCATTTAGCAGATGAAGTAAATGTGATTTAAGATGTGGTCAAGTGCAGGAGGGATGCAGAACCACATGACATTGTGAGGTCATAACTGCATGAGTGCTTCTTACACGGCCATTGCCCACTTTCTGTGTGATGGCTAATTGAAGTGATAAACTGCTCACCATCTGCCACAAGAGAGCATCTTCCGAGTGAAACCCTATACGTACGGCTCATTGATTTACGCTAATTCCGCAGGAGATGCTCTTAGGTAGATGCTAGGTAGTGCACGTGTGGAAACGAGCTTAAGATGATGGAAAAAGCTCAACCTAATGGAGTCCTTCACTCCCACTCTCACAACTGCATTACTTTCCACCTACTGCTTGCATGTGCGTAATGTCGATTCAAGCCAGTGAAGGGAAATTAGCCACTGTGTTTCTCCATTCAGTGTTCTTCTGTCAAGATTGACTTCAGGGTTGCTCACCTATTTCTGTTGTCAATGCTTGTTCACATGTCCACATCGAGTTTGACTGAGCAACTTGCACTAGGCCGAGAAGATCTTCAACGCAATTTATGACCAACCTGATTTAAAAAACCAACCCTGATATTGAGCTACGTCATGATTTTCTGGCCATTTTGGACAAAATATGGCATACAACTCATTCCTATAGAAATCTCATTGTGTGTGGTAATCTCTTATCACTCCAACTTTTAGCTTGACAAAAGCTAAATTTCAAAGTCTTAATAAATAGAAGGTTTTTATGGAGCAATATGCCAGAAAAAGTTGAATGAGTTTGTAGTACAAAGTCAAACTATACAGGTCTCTTTGATGGGCAGAAACCGGCAAAATTACTCAATTTACCGGGTCACTAAAAAGCACATAATAAGACAAAACTTGAACGCAAACTCTGATGCAAAGTAATTTGTGAGGTCAATGCACCCAAAGTGTCCGCGAGGTCAGTTTGAGAGGCGACAGCATCAGTGGGAGGGTCGTCGGTGAATGAATGGGCAGTGGTAGAGAATGAAGAGTGGATGTAATGAGGAGAAAAGAAGAGGAAATGTAAGTGGAAATTGAAGAGAAACTTTAAATCCGTCAGCATCCAATTAGTCAACCAATCAGTTCCGAGACACTGGGCCGCCCATTGACAATGATTGGCTGATTCGGTCTGATCCTATGAAATTGATCTCTCCAATACACCTTGTGAATTGCCATAACCTTCAGAATTGAATTTGCGTTTGCGCAAAAAATATTTTGTAAGGTTTGTCTAATTCTATGCGTCAAAGAAACAATTAGATTTTTATTTATTACATTTTGTCCAGAATATTCCTCAACATGTTTTCTAATTAGCACTGATGAATCATGTTGTTAAAAACCAGATACGTATTTAACAACAGCAACTTAAAATAGACTATTTCAAGATGCACAGCTGCCTTGCTTTCAAACGTTTGCTTTCAAACTGTTTATTTGTCTGAGGACAATGGTCTCCACTAGATATTTCTTTGAAGGATTCTCCTTTTCGCTTTTGAAACGTTCTTGGTCGGTGTGTTTCACTGAGCGGATTTAGCCGAAGTATTTTGTGTTTCTTTTATTGAGGATAGTTGTGCATAGGTTTTTGGCAGAAATTAGCATTACAAAGATCCTGTATTTGGAAAGAGATCTTAGTGTTCACACTGACAGTGATGTAATCACTAGAGGTCAACGCATGTTTATACTGTCTGCAATAGATATTCCTACCAGATTGAATGGTCTGTTTCCAACTGTGTCAGAGACGCTTTCTAATTCTGCTCTCCCAGTAGTAACGTTTTTGACGGAGAAAACACTTTTGGTTGCATGTGTACTGTAGTTTTCCTGGAACTGCACATATACTGTAATGGTAATTTTTATTTCTACCATCCATAGAAAATGAAGTGTGCTCAAAAGGCACATACAGATGGAAACAGCAGATTAATAATATTACAAATACAACAATCAGTCGATCAGCATTTCACATTGTTTTGCGATTTGCATTTTTTGCACATTTTTGCAAATGAAAAACAACAGTTGTGGCGGTATAAAATGTTGTTTTTATGATTAAGATTCATAATGGTTTTTTTTTTAAATGGCCTACAAAACAATTCTTCCATTTATCTTATATACATATATCTTGTATTAATTTATCTTGTAAAATGAATATTGTGACAATTTAAATCTTGGAATAAGATATGGAATCTGATCAGGTACATATAATGCCCGGTTTTAGATTATTTTATTGATTTTGTTTTGAATTCAGCAATCACACAATTAGGAAAAAATGGATGGATTGAACATTGTTAAACCCTTATGTTCTTATTCTTCCTGTACAAAAGTTTGTGATGTTTTTATAGTTTTAGATTTTTGAGTGTTATCCGCGCTGTTCATCAAGTGTGTCCACGGCTCTGCACATTTTTATATCGATGTGAGTAGAATATCTAACCGACCTTACTTTAGAAGACTGGAAGCACTACTCAATTCAGCCAGATGCCTCCACCAGAAACCAGAAACAGCAACTCATTACAGCAGCGCTGAAGCCAATCAATACAGCCATTAACCACCAGCAGCACTTCATCAGCATCAAACCTGCTCAATTGGGCCGAATTGTCTCGAATTGGCCGGAACTTGTCTGCCTCTCTCTCTCTCTTTCTCTCTCCATCCCACACCAACACAGTAAACCACTTTACCTCTTACTAGTACTTAAGAACCACCAATCCCACTTGTGTTTGTTTTGATGTGTTGTTTAATTATCCGATGTATTAAACAAATACCTTTTTAAAAAATATTGATGTTTTTTCTAAGTATTTTAAAGTTAATTTTTTTTATATTTTGCAAAACGTATTACCCAAGTGAATTATTTTTATTAGCCGTCTAATTCTATGGAGTCCAAATTCTCCATAGCTCTCAAATGAAATTGTTAATGCATACACTGAATCTGTTAATGCATAGACAAATGTACTCTAAATTTATACATTGACCAGTTTTGCAGCAAAAACCCAGTGGATACATTCTTCTTTCTCTATTAGCTAGTTTAGTTCTACACTATTTTCACCTTTCTTCCATATTCCAGTGGGAGGAAGAGGCGAAGGCTCGCCAACCTCATTAACACACTTCAAATGGAATTACTTAAGAAAAAAATTAAGTGAGCCATATTTTGTGCAAATTGTATAATTTGATTGTGGTGCTTACCCATAATTCCCTTGGATTTCATTTATTTGGCTACCTTCATTTGCTTTATTCATTTTTGTTGGACTGATGCAATGTTTTGCGTGTAGGACATCAGACTGGGGTAGACTGGGGAGATTGTGTGAATGGCGTAGTAGTATTAAGGCACATCTCATGTGGGACTGGAGAACCAAGAGTGTTGTATGATGAAGAAAAGCACAGATGGAGCTCTATGTTTCCACACTGCATTCCGTTTTTTGGGCTGGATGCCATTGTCAAATGTAGAATGCTGGCTCTGTGCTTTCAAATAATTCCATTTTATTGATTCTCTTGATTTTTTTTCTTCATTCTCCTAATTAATTTTTCACTGTGATTGTGAGATTCATGACAGATCGGTCTATGGTGTGTGAATGAGGCTTTGTCGTTGTAAAACACTGCCCAAGTGAGGGTCAAAGACTCAACCCAGGGTGTTTAAAAGACTGGAGAGGGTAGATCACGCCGACCCTGGTGACCTTTGACCGCCCACTCCTGTGCTCATCTCTTCAGGTTTTTGTCCATTACTGACAATGAGGTCAAAGGCGTTTAACTCCAGCTGAGACTCCTGATCTGGGTTCCCGATCCGTGACTTCACAGAAATGTTTTGTTTCATGTCTCAAAGTTCTTCATCAAAAATGTCAGTGAATAATCCGGTTGGACACAGATATATTACATCCAGGCCGGCTGGTGTCCTTTTGAATAAATCGTGATTTCCATTTAGTTTTATAGTGTTTAGCTTCTTTTTTTTTGTCACAAAACCAGATTAGCAATCACAAAACAGAAAGGTGCAGTATTATGTTTCTTTGGGCGGGAAAACCATATGAAATGGACAGACCACCACACCAAATCTGGATTTCTTGACCCTGAGTCTTTTCCTGTTCCAAAGCCTGTTATTTCTCCTTAAAATACAATGGATTTTTCATGAAGCCTGAAGCAGAAATATAAGGAGGTTTGCATTATAGGGCAGGTAGTGGTTTCTTTGCTGCTGGAATGTCTGATGGGAGCCTCTCTATCTGGAGGAGAAAAGGGAAAGAAATAGCTGTGTAGACTCTGAAATATTTAACCCCAGCTAATTGAAGAGCACTTCCCATTTCAAGACTCCACAACCTTTGAAAAAAAACAGACCAGATCAAAGACTTCTGCTCTTTCCCTCAGGATGCTGATGAGAGAGAAACGGGGAAGAGACAGTGGGAGAAGGGAAGAGATAGTATTTTGAAAGAGAAGATGCAAATATAGGAGAACAGTATTTGGGGGGAAACAAGTATGCACGAGACACACAGAGTAAAGGACTGAGATTGGCGTGTGTAATCAAGAGGAAATGATGGAATGTTGAGACGGCTACGGTTGCTCTTCAAATAAAATGGGAGATATTGACCCCTACATTAGTGTTAAAAAACCTCTCAAGGAGAGGAAAAAAAAATTATCCCAGAAGAACCTGGCCTACTGGTGCCCGACTACCATGGAATCCTAACTTACAAACGGAGATACAGGAAGCTTTATTTCCTAATGTAGAAATGAAATTTAGCACCTCAATGTTTCAAAATGGCAGAACAAAATAGGCATCCAGTATCTTCAGCACCCTGCAGATGGCAATATTGCATCTTTCACCAAAGAAATTTACCACGGTAGAAAAACTTGTCTCGCACAATTTCAATGTAACAAGTTACATTACGTGTCCATTCGAATGTAGTGGAGTGAAGAGTACAGATACTGAATAACAAATGTAGTCAAGTAGAAGTTGCTCATAGTTTTGATACTCAGTGCAAGTACAAAGTAGAAACAAAAAGGAACAAAGTCCATTTACTTAAGTACTCTACACCACTGGAAGTCTACACCACACGTTTTTCTGAATTGATTTTTTTCTTTTCCGGTGAATGAAATATTGTTTCTCTGTATGGATTTTCCATTGATTGACTGTATTTTCTTTTTTCCATTTCTTCTGCCACATTTTTTTCCTTTCATCCTCTTCTCTCTCTCTTATTTCAGTGAGCTGTTGTCTTTTTGCGAGCGATCCCAAGCTTAAGCTGTACAATTGACCTCTAATAAAGAACTATGATTGGCAGCTCACGCTAATTTCATATTCGGACCGGCCTGTTCCACACTGCCTCTCTAACTTCACTCGGCCAATTAAAAATCAATACCACGCTCATCTGTAATCAGTCTCCACTGCTGCTTCATCCCTGCTTCATTAGACGGAGCCAGGGTCTGATTGTCCTGCCAAACACTGCAACACACCATCCCGTCCATCTGAGCTGGGGTCTAACAATCTTCATGTACTAAAGTAATCATGTACATATCATTAAGACGTCTCGAGTCCCACGTATATACGTATGTAGATTATTTGCATGTCCCTTTAAATAAATAGCACTTGAAATGGAGTCATGATCAGTCCTCCTGCCCAACACATTTACAAATAACAAGTTGCTGAATGACTTTGCTGAGATCAGCAGCTGTACCTGTTTGAGAACAGCACTGCCTCACTATTAAAAGCTCATCTCTCGGCCTCTCTCAGCGCCCTGCAATAAAAGTCCGGGCCGGGGTTTTAAAGGCCCGTGTGGAGGCAGGTGTTTGTCCTTGAGTTCTACAGCAAGGGCGGCCGGGTTTGAGCAACAAAAGCAAGCAATGTGACGGGACCACCCGCTCATCACACCTCAAACTCATTTTCTCAATGTTAAAGATTCCTGAAGTAATGTATTTATCTGCTTTTCGCCTCCCCATTGCCTGACGGTGGGGAATAATGTAGGTGATAATATTAGGGTTTCGCTGTTTCTGTTGAGCCCATTTCCAGATTTTTCCTAGAGGTCACAATTCATGCAGCGCTGGATAAAAGGTGTCCTTGTTTCAGAAATGAATGTCTTCCAGCATGAGGGCATATTTATTCTCAGAATCGCGCCTTTGTGGAGCGTGCATCTGCCTAACTGGACTTTAACACATCAAAAGTGTTCGCTTAACGGCTGAGACTTTAATACTTATTCCAGAACTCAAACTCAAATACCCTTTGGGCCGAAATTGGCCAACTCTGAAATTGAATAGAAAACAACTCCTCCACACATTAAAAGTCCTAAATAATTGCCTAAAAAAAATCGCCTTTTAGTGTGAAATAACTTCACATTGCATACATGGTAAATAAATAAATAATAAAAAAAAAAAAAAAGAATGGAATAGAAATTGTATTTGCAACCTTCTGAATTACAATTTAAAACTGACCTTTTTCCACTTTAAATGTAACAACATAACTAAACCAAATAACTAATACAAGCGCATAAGGACCAACTCTAGCTGTAAAGAACCAGTTCACAAAGAACACAACAAAACGTTCTTGAGCAAGACACTGACCCGCACATGCTCCCTGGGCACCACGGCTTAAGGCTGCCCACTGCTCCTGGTTTGTGTGTGTTCACTTCACTGTTTTTAGTGTGACAAACTCACTCGCTTCAAAACACCAACAAAGCATTGTGGGATTTGTAGAGTACATGCTGTGTATAATTCTAGCGGGCCGCTCTGATTTTAATTTGGTAAGACTTGGCAAGCCAGAGTTTGACACCTTTGTTCCAGATGGTGGACGCTTTTGCAGAACATGTTTTAAATATGCCACACAAATCGTATCGTCTGTCCAGTGGTCCGGTTTCTCAAACAATTTTCAAAATATTCGATTCGTTCTTGCGATTACAAATTGGAAAATACGATTGATGTAATGTTCCCCAAATAAGTGTGCCGTGTATGAGTTCTAATATGGTTCTGCTCTACAGATTGAGACATTTTCTTGGAAAGCGCATGGTGGGCAGCAGGTTCTCTCCATGCACTGATGACACGCAACACCATGCTCAATTAGCCCTACATTTGACATAATGGCCGCTGAGAGTCAAAGACATTATTTCCACAGGACTCTAGAAAGAGGTGCGAACCTGACAGAGCAAGATGTCGCTGGGCTCTGTGGGATTTTCTTTTCCAGTTCACTGCTCATAGCTTGCACGTAGACGATCAGAGTCGTCCTGTAGTGGGGACATGTAAATTTTGTAGAAGTCACCCAGAGTGTTAAATCATCTCTGCGAGGCGAAACCGCCTCTTCAGAAGAAAAGCGGTTGCTGAAAATGTAAAGCGTCAAACAAATTGCAGTTTGTTGTTCAGATATTAGCACATGGAGTTCTTTTGTGTTGGGGAACTGTTGTGTTGTGAGTATTTGCGGCCAGGAGCAGCTTGCGTTGAGCTCAGAATGACGTTTCCTTAGAGATGAGAAAATGGACAGATGGAGAGTTTGGATGCTGTTGGCTCAATTAACAGGCTTTTTGGTCCCACTGCAGCTCTCTGTGGCGGACAGTCAGTCCCAACCTTTTATGATCGTGGGCCGCAGCCAA
Organism: Paedocypris carbunculus; assembly: GCA_028128575.1. NCBI lineage: Eukaryota > Metazoa > Chordata > Actinopteri > Cypriniformes > Paedocypris > Paedocypris carbunculus. Next base: position 294,429 of record SOMO01000150.1, read on the forward strand.
ACACGGGCCGGCCGGAGAGCTCCGTATAAGGCTGGCATCCAATCTTCTTGGAAAAAAATCTCACCCTTTGACACCTGAACGGCTTTGGTGTTAAATTAAGCAATATGGGGTTGGAATTACTTTTCTCTCACTACTATTAGCATCTTTCCTCAGGCCAAAGCCGGGTAAAGGATTGAGTTGCTTTTTAATGAATAAATGTTTCATTTGAAATTTGTCGTCAAGCTGCAGAGGAACTTGAGCCCGGGTCATTAATTTGCTGTAAGTGTTGCCGTCGAGGGAACAGGACGTAGCTGTGGGACTTTTAAAGACTCCCTGATAAGCACAAAGTGGGAGAATGGACCGTCTGCGTTCCAGACCCCCAGACCTCTGGATGACCACTGGGAACACCTTGCTATGATTCATAAAGAATCTAAAATTCACCAAGGAGTCTTGGCTAACAAAGAGGCTAAATGTAGTGCTTCCTTTCTTTCATTCTTCTATGTCCTCCTAACTTCTGTCATCCCAAATCGATGGGTAAATCTCAACTGTCACTCTCTCAAGCAGCTTCACAGGCTGCAGAGCTGGAGGTCACGGCCTCCATCGATCCATCAGCCTGCTTTCCGTCTGGCTCACTGATGGATTCAGTCCCTCCAGCTTGGTGGAGTACCACAGGCTTATGAAAGAGAGATTTGTCCATAGCAAGCAACTTCCCAAGCTTGTGGGCTTCCTCCATCTGCTCAGAGCTCCAACACTGGAGACACGTTCTTGGATGAGGTGTTGGTTCTAGCGGAACAGAGCATCAATGTTCTTTCAAGTGTCCATACAGACAATGGATGTCCGTTGTGCATGTCAAAGGTGTGTCGGGAATAAATAAATCATCACGCAGGATCATGTTGAAACCATAAAGTGCATTGTTGTAGCATGTCAACACTGCACCTAGTTGAGTTCAGACGAAGTTCAGAAAGGTTGGAATAGATATAGATATTGTGTGACTTTGCGGTTGGGTTTCACGTGGCACTGAGCTGCAGTCAGTTAAACTGGAGCTGATCTGGCTGCCTTTATTTTCCTGACATCCAACCCGCTTTCATTCAGCTTAACCAGTAACAGCTGACAGCTGCTGCTCATGGAGCCAAAGACGGTTTGATTTTAACTCAGATGTGCTTCAACTTACTGTGCTTTTACAGGTTTGTGTGCAGAAGTACTTGTAGAAGAATACCATAGGTTTAGTACTTTACTTTACAGTCAATTAGCAGATGCTTTTATCTAAAGCAACTTCCATGTCATAACAATTTTGACCTGGGTAGGTTTAAAACACCAGTGCTTTATTGACTGAGCTACTGGGAACGCAATACAGTAGCAGTTAATGTATCTGTAATTTTTATTACTTTTTTATTTCATTGGAATTGCATTTTCTATTATATATTATTCTTTTTTTTTTTTAGTACTATTTTATGATAGTGGCTGGGCTAGTGTTTTGAAAATCTTTGAACGGAAGGAAACCGGGCCCTATTTGAAGGGAAGATTTGTCCTTTTATATGCGTAAAAAATAGGAAAATAATGAAGCAATGTATATCTAAAATATTACGTTTTGACCAGTCGTTAAATTAAAGGTTTATCTAAAGTTGGATACTATAACCCCCCCCCCCCATGCCCAAAGCCCACTTTCTGAATGGGAGAAGATACATTTCTGGTAGAGTTCAGTTCAGTCCCGTTTAGTTTGATGCTGCAGATCACGTTTTATAATTGTGAATGAATATGGACAATCTTCGAAACTGAGAGCTTTTTTAAAATGCCAACTAGTGTTTTAAATGATTTTTTTTATTCCGAGTTGGAAACGTGTTTCTGATTCCCATCCCCTCCCCACGTTGAGGAGTCAGTTTACTGCCTTCCTAGAGAGAGTCCGAAAACTTCATCTCAAGTCAAACACACTTTCCATCGCAAACCCTTCAAATAAAATCACTGCATCTAAAACAGCTGCTAACAGCCCGAGTGTTCAAAATGTTTAAAAAAATGACCTTGCAGTGTCACTGTGATCCTGCTGGACCTGGACATGAGCTCCAAACCGAAGCGGCTTCCAGTATTTGTTAAAACTTGAGACATTCTTTTTTGCTTGGAAATATCAGCAAAGATCTGGTCCATTACTTTCCCTGCTTCATTAATCCATCTGCGCCAGCCTAGGAACTTTAGATTCCCTAATCCCCTTTTTTGTACAGATGAATGGTTCTTGCTTCCCATTCCTACATTCAAATTCACTATCTCCGCTTCTCACTGGTGGACCATACACAGATAAATGTACAGCTCAATGCCTTGTTTCATTCGAACACACTTACTTGTTCATTTACAACAGATCCCAGCCTGATATTACATTATTGTTCCAAAATAATTCCATCTGCTTTCATGAAGTCCTTGGAATGTCTGACTTGTGAAGAGAGCAACAGTGAAGCTTTCCAGATGTTTCTTACTTTTGTAGTAATGTGATATACAATATCGTTTTCATGTACCCACACACACACACACTAATTTAGCCTTAAATGCTAACAGGCTAAAGAGATATAGTTTTCCAGAATGGTGATCAACAATTGATCAGTGTGTGAGCAAGTGAACAAAAGTGATCAACTTGTGTGGCTCATTGTTAGTTGGTTTCTCAAGACCACATCTGTAAATGTAAAGTGATAAACTGATCATCTTGATTCAAAATACCTTGTGAAAACCATGTTTACTTCAGAAGTTGATTGTCATACTTTTTGGATTCATTTGCGTTCTATTCATTGGGTTCATTTGCCTTCTATTCATTTGCGCAGCTTCCCATCTTATCTCCTCTTTTGCTTTTTTTGCTGCATCATTTCATTACAGTTCTCATAAAGGTTTGGCCCTGTGATCTGACCGCAAAACAGAAATTCCGTGGGGATCTATTCTCACTCTGTCACCTCTCACAAAGAAAAACACGACTAATGCATGACTACTACACGAGAGGGCAAGAAGAGGAGGACGAGTCTGGTGACACCAGACGTATCTCGTGGCATTCTGTCATCTCATCGCCGCTGAAGTGTGTTTGGAAAAGAAAACCCAAGCAGACCTTGTCAGGACGGTGGCGGGGGTGTGGAGGAAGGGGATCCTGGGAAATGGGTGGTAGCCGTGGCTTGGATTACTGGTATCGTAGCCCTCTCTGCCCAGGGGGCTGCACCACACTGCCACCGTCTTCTACTCCTGTGGGCGTATTGGACACACTGATCCACTCGCCTCAATAGGCTTGAGTTTCCAGTTTCCCCGTTGGCTGATGCAGGCTGCTGATAACTTTGTCTCTGTGCTTGTATCTTTTATCTCACATCTGGGAGACTTGCCTGGGAGTTGGATGAGGACTACACTGCTTGCTTTGTCTCCGGTCTTGTCATTACAAGGCTCAGGTTGCAGGCAGAGTTGGCGGACCTCCACCTGAGTTTAGGAGCTTACTCGTTGCACACCGCATTAAACATAGTTTTTTGTTCCGTGTCGGTTTGTGTGTGTGTGTGTGTTATGTTACCTGGCAGAGGATTAAGTAGTGTGAGATGATGACCAGGCGAGATATGTTGGTGCCTTGTGAATTTTCATTGTGCTATTGCTGAAAAAATTGGCTTGTGTTCTTCTAAGATGGATGTCCATCTCCCAGCTTATGGAGTTATATGAAAGATTAGAAAGAAGTGAACGAATGAATAATAGACAAAAATTATATAAAGTGAATTGGCTGATTAAGCTGCTTGGTGTAATTCACACAATC
>SOMO01000150.1:338487-356414 GCA_028128575.1 Paedocypris carbunculus
GGCAATATTTTTCAGATGGATCACTGGTTAAGGGGTCTGTAAAATGCACGACCAACCTCTGATTTATAGTCTGTTTTATTATATACAGTGACATCTGTGACCGTGAATAGCACGTTATATACTGTCTAAAACTTGTCTTACAAGTGATATCAATTAGAGTTTTGTAATAAATCTGAAAAGAGAGCGGTAAATAACGTCGGAATAAGGCGTCGGAAGCATTTTACTCTAGACACGTGCTAAAAAATTCTGGATTTTTTTTTTTGGCAAGTATTTGCAAAGTATTTGCAAATCCCAGCCATTCCGGAAAAAAAATCTTTTGGGAAAGTTTGATGGCAGGTATCATTGCGCTCCTGTACCTACATATGCATGTGTGGGGGATTGTGTGCCAAACTTGCCTGAATGTTCCTGTCGGCACTGTTGTCTGATACCCCATAAACCCTGTCAGCAGAGGCAGCCACTCCGACCCTTTCCAATATGGTGTTTTTTAAGACCTACCACTATGCTAACCCAGGTGCCAACTGCCAAGGCCTTCCACAATGCACAGTTACTGCACAAACCTACTAATGATTCTTTTTTCCCCCCTAGAGCGCTTCCTTCTTCCATTAACCTGTCAATTAGAGCTCAGCTTCGGGGCAGCCCAAATATCAGCACTGGTAAATGTACATGTGGGAGAAGGGGTGGTGGGTGAAGGTTTTTTTTCTGCCCTGGGAGAAACTGACTGTGATTGAAACCCACACTGCCCCCCTTCTTAGGCTTCGGACTAGTCCCTGCTCTCTGGGCTCCGGCTGCCCTAACAAGCTCTGACACACGGCACTGAGCACAGGAGCAGGCCTGCGGGGCAGGGCAGGAGCAGTGCTACGCTCATTGATAATCAGGTCTCATCCCCTGAGCAGCGGTCAAACAGAACAGCCCGCATCCTTGCCTGCATCACTAATCCCACCCACATGGCTTTGTGCTGGTGTCAGGTTGCTACACCTGCCTCCATAATGCATGGCGGAAAAATGGAGTAAAAGCTATACCTGCGCCAGCCTGCCTTGCTTTATATCCTGCTAAGTTTTCAGCTTGGTTGAATTGGTTTGTTGTTGTTGGTTTTTGTGGAAGTTCCTGCAAATCCACACGGCAGGTTTCTGTTTTGCTGTGCGCTTTCTAGAATCAACATTTTTATCGAATCGTCCAGTTTGGTTCGATGGTCTTTGTTCGCAAATTGGCGAAAGGTCTGATGTATGTACACCTAGCTTTGATTATGTAGTTGCTGATTATGGAAAGCCCAGTTCAGAAGCTCAAGAATCATAAAGCCATAGAGAAGTTGAAATCCACCGGCCCATCTCAAGAGCAACAAATAAGGCTTCTGGGGTTTTGCTTATGGTCTTCTAATTGGAAGAACGTGAATAAATTCTTCATAGTGTCTTGAAGCTGGTGAAAAACCTGGGAAATAATAAGATATAAAAGAGCATTTTAGACGGAAACTTGTGTGCTTATATGCGCTTATTTCAAATACGTTTTAAATATAAGTGCCCATTTTTCCTATTTCAAGTCTGGAGCAATCACAAATAAATGGAAATACGTCATCTTTATGCAGCGGTGCACTTTTTCTTTTCTTTTTTCTTTAAATAATGGTTCCAGAGGCAGACATGCATATATGGCTGAATACAAGAAATAAAGAAACATTAGCCATGCAGAGACAGTGGCAGTGGCTAAATTACGTGTTTGAAATAAAAATAAACAAAATACAATAGTTAATATTGCAGCCGACAAAGACGACAAACCAAGTTCGCAGATCAGCAATAACAAATTGAAATGAAGTCCAAAGGCAGGCGAATAGAAAAAAAAGACCAATAAAAAACAATACTTTGCCATGATGATCATCGTGTAGCGATAAAGACCTTAGCTGAAAATGGCTGTCACTTTGCTGCGTTGACTTCAGTGTCAAAGGTCATATTGTAATATGCCCGCTGTGGGACAATTAAAGACTTTTTTGATTCAATATATATATACGTATATAGTTCCTTTATAAATGATAATGTTCCAAGCCAAGTGTGAGCAAATAAGAACTCAAGTTACATTGAATTCGGAACATTTTATGCAACTGCTGTATTGCTTTGATCATCTGTCATTCAGTAATTTTCACGATGTCGGTGAGCTGTGTAGATATTCCAAAACACATGGAGCAGATAAGCGTTCTCAAGCACAGCTCTCAAGCCAGCCTGTTTGGACAGTGACACACTGACACACACACATGTTGACAGACAGCTCATAAAACATACACACACAATGCAAAGGTGTGATCAAGGTTCAGCCTTGGATGTTCAGGCAGGTATGGCAGCAGGAGCTCTGGTTCCCAGGGCTTGAGGAACTCTGGATGTACTTTTTGAATTATTGATGCATTGTAGACTATGCATAATGCAAAATACATGTGCTGGGGGGACTGTGAAGGCAGGCGGGCTGCTTTCAGCACACCAAAAATGGACACTAGATCCCGGTTTAGAAACATCACCTGACAAGACCTAAAAGTGGAAAATGTCCAACTTTGCATATTAATCATTATGCATTGTACACACTTGCACTTTTTGAGAGATAAAGACCTAGTTAAACGTTTTGTTCTGAAATAAAACGTATTTAGGCCAGCAAAACAAAACATGCCAACTTACCGGTTGATAACTAGCGTTATAAATGGCTTTGTTAAAATCTAATCTCCATCTCTTTTTCTAGGCATCTGGAGACTGGTATTCTGCAGGTATGTCCAGTCCAGATTTATCATGTTTAGAAGCGAGTCTACATCTGGAGTCAGTCTGTCTTGAGTTTGGCATAGCGTTGCATTTTTTTTTTTTTTCAAGTTTTTTTGTTTTTTGTTGATTTTGAAAGATAGAGACAAAATTTTGTTTTTGGCTATTGCCTACTTTTATTCATTTATTTATTTATTTATTTGTTGGGTTTACTTGTTTGTATGTTTGGTTATTTCTTTCTTTGTGGTTTGACCCTCATAGTTGTTTTGCCTGTGGTTTTGCAAAATAAAAGCCCATCTCAGGTCCGCAATTCCCTGAACCTTTAGCAGATTTGTCCCATAAATGTGTTCTTATTTCATCTATTAGTTAAAATGTGAAGTTGAACCGTTCAAATAGCCACATAGAAGGTTCACTGACAGAAACAAGGATGCCTGTGCACATAAATAATACATGGTTCATAGGTCTACAAGTTTCTTCTTGTTGCAAATTAAATAGTGTGGGAAAATTTAATATTATAGTATAAATTATGTTGACTCCAATGTTGTAGCATTGCATACATTTGGATCTGCACTCTTCATACGCTAAAGCACTTATGTTTTGTCAAATAATATGTTCTTACAATTGACCTACATGAGAATAGACACTTTTTGATTGTCTACAGTTTTAGAAAGACTTGAACATTTATGATTATTCCTCTTGTTAAAAAACAGAACAAGCACTTGATTTCCCCAAACTAAATAACTTATTGGTTAAATATTGCTGACACAAGGAAAATATTTAGAGAATATTTAAGTATATGAGTTTTGCATCTAACATCTAATGACTTCTTTAAAAGAGACAGAAAGAAAAGAAAGCATGAAAAGGAAGTGACATAATGGAAAGAAGGTGCACAGTACATGAGATACAAAGGAAAGAAGGAATGAACAGACCTAAAGGTAAGAAAGTATGAAAGGATTAAAGGAAAGAAAGTAAATTAGAGACAGGCAGTATGAAGAGACTTGAAGGACGGAAGGAAGGAAGGAAGGAAGAAAGAAAGAAAGAAAGAAAAATGTCCATTGTTGGGCAAAAAAACGACGAGCTCATTTGACCTGAATAACTTATTTATAAATGTAATACTAATTGTTGCTATAAGCACAACATCTAATGTAAATCTAAACTGGATTTGGTTTTGTGCCTCACTTTTAAAAGCGCCATCAAATGTTCTGTTTTGTGCCCGCTGCTCATGCTTCTTGAAAATACTACCAATCTATCATAAACAGCGGAAAGAGCAGAAACCGCATGGGTTCTGATGATGATTGTGTAAGGAAATACCGGAAAGCTAATGATATTCAGACACTAACTCATGTCAACCGCACAGGGAGCAGGCACACATGCAGACAGTATTAATTCCAACCCAGAACTGTCTATGAACTTTGCCTGACCCTCACCATTTAAATGCAAACAAACCCAGACAGGCAACCGGAGCATCTCCTTCCCTCCCTTCCGCCAGGAGCCAGCACTTTGATTGTGCATCATGAAAGCAAATATCTATACCATATAAAGACAAAGTTACAATGCCCAAGGTCAGAATAATACTGCATAAGTGTAGAAAGGCCACATCAGATGGATTGGCTTATAATGAGGCAGTTTATCTTCAAACTCAAGATATGCATTTATTGAAGAAGCTTGCAGGGACATATTTTATGGGAACTAATGCGAGATGTGTTAGGAATAGGAATCGTCTTCATGATCACATGCAACAATGCGGGGCAAGGCAGTGACATTCATCCGATTTTTGAGATTNAGGGACATATTTTATGGGAACTAATGCGAGATGTGTTAGGAATAGGAATCGTCTTCATGATCACATGCAACAATGCGGGGCAAGGCAGTGACATTCATCCGAATTTTGAGATTTTATTTCCTTTTCATCAAAAAAAATGTAAAAAAACAAAAATTGTTGAAAGAAACTTCAATATTTTGTAACTTTAGTGGTATTTCAACTTCTATCCAGGCCTAGAACATGAGTTCCGAATGTATCACAAGAATATTATTCATTGAAATCATAAATCTAGAAATTTCTAGTAGCAATGGAAAATATTAAACACAAAAAAATGTATTTCTGTAGCTTAAGCAAATAGAACTCAAAGAAAGGTTTCTTCATTTGTCTCTCTACTAAGACATGAGCAAGCAAACAGCCCTATTGAATTGTGAGACAGGAATGGCGCACAGCGGCAGAGAGCGATGCTCTCATTAGCCATAGAATGTAATAAAAAAGACGATGTCTGTGGGGAGAAACAAGCCCTTCTGGTCGATACGTTCCAGCGAGTGAGTGTCCTGTTTCGGCTGATGGAACGTATTACTATGGAATACAATTTTAGCTTCTGCATTCATGAGCATCCCTGAACCCCACATGTGGAAAAAATGGCCCTTGGAACAACTAATGCTCTGAAACGTCTAGCGTGGGCTTCTACATGAAGGTAATGTCTTTCGTTGATTAAACTATTTGCTAATTTTGCATGACAAAGAAAAACAATCCACAATACCAACACCGAATTAACAAATGATTCATGAACCTGTCAGCAAAATACCAGGGGTGTAAAGAGTTCCTAAAAACCATACATGAGTAAATGTATACTTATACGTATACCTTACTGTAAAAGTTACTCCATTACAAATTACAAGTCAACAATTTCAAGAAGACTTGAGTAGAAGTCGTGCAGTATTTAGTCGTAAGTAAAAAAAAAATAATAACAAGAAATGTGAAAACAAAAAACTATTTATTTATGAGATTGTATTTTCCCAATATAGAAATTAAATTTAACACCTCAATGAACAAAATACGGTAGATCAAAAAAGGACAAAACGTCAGTCTCAGTCAAAATCATATTAGCTAATTCTTGTAATTAATAGCATCCAGTACCTTCAGCTCCCTGCAGATGGCGATATTGTCTCGTCCGCCCAAGAAATTACTTGTGAAAGGAAATAATGCCGACTTGTCGCGCACAGTCACAATGTAGCGAGTAAGTGCCCATTCAAATGTAGTGGAGTACAGATGCTCAATCACCAATGTAGTCAAGTAGAGAGTAAAATTGCTTATATTTATATTTTATATTTTGCTTATACCTAGAAACTTAACAGTTGGCGTAGAATGATACACCATACAAGCACAAACACAATATGATAGTCAATTTTGTATGATAAGAAACGCAATATGTCATTGTTTTGTAGCATGTAGCTTGTTTTGTAGCAACCTAGTGCTTCTTTTTGACTTCTTTCAGCCTTTTAAATAGACAAAAAGCTCTTGACCATCATTGCTATGAAATAGTGCACCTTGCAGTAGTTGTTTTATAGACCACCCTTTCAGAGTTTCAGTTCATACACATACATTTACCTTTTTAAACAGATTCAGAAAATGTATGTTTTCAGGCCCGTGTAAAGTCTCCCTGCAAGGTGAGTTTAAAATGTTAAACATGTCATTATGTCTCTTGTAGAACCACACAGGAGGTGTGTGTGCGTGTGTGTGTGTGTGTGTGTGCGTGTGTGTGTGTGTGTGTGTGTGTGTGTGTGTGTGTGTGTGTGTGTGTGTGTGTGTGTGTGTGTGTGTGTGTGTGTGTGTGCAACAGTTGATTTGAGTTGACATTAAAAAGAAATAACTGTCTTGAAAAAAAAAGAGTAATATGAAGTATTGGAGTAATGTTTCACTTCAGCAAAGTTGTACCAACCACATGTTGTTCTGAGAAATGATTTATAAACTGCTGAGAACATGAACCCACAGAAATTTTAAGAAGACTTTAGGAAATTTATTCAGCATGTAATGTAAAACCATTCCTTCCACATTGTACAATGAATACAAATCACATTGCTTTATGCTTTTCTCTGATCAACGTATTTGTAAAATGAATATATTAATTTAAACCACTGCACAGGATCACAGTGTAAATCCCTTTTGGCTTTTCAAAAAAGATCCCAGCATTAGGAACAATGAGAAACATAGTAATGTTCTTTAGAGAAAAACTTCAGATTAAAAACACAAGTGAAAATGTTTCTTAAAACTTAGCAGAACTTTATAAATGGTATGCATGGCAGGTTTAGAGAAAATTGTAGGCTTGGAGCATTTTTTATCGTCTTTTCTTATACAACCCATAATGTATCCTTGATGTAGAAAGTTCCTGCTGTGTTCAGTCCTGCAGACACTATAGTTAACAGCGGGACGGTAAACACTGAACCTGAAGTGCATTACATCAAATATTTGCAATTCAGTGGGAACCCGCAACCTGTAAAATACATTTTCAATGCCAATGGAATCATTTTCTACTCAAAAACTATTGTTTTGATTTTGTAATCTTACCACTGAAGCTTGGCAGACGTTGTCTTCGCATCAGACAGGAATTTATGCTACTAGAGGCTTAAAACTAGTGTCTTCTGTACTGAACCATCTGTCTGTGCAGGTGTCTTAAGTTCTCAAAGCCCACAAGTCTATACAATTTAAAAGTATTTAGCTTATATTAAAATGATATTTTCATTCCGGGTTTTAGATTTAGAAGGACATTGCTGTATTTTATTGGATGGTCTCATCTATACACTTTCTGTGCAAATATTACTTTGTTTTTGTTGTTGTTGATGTTCAGAGTAGTGATAATTTCACTGATTGCCAATAATGTTTAGGCTGGCATTACAGAATGTTTACTAGGAAACTGAGGTTTTTTTTGTCACAGTTCCATCTTTCCATTGATCCTCACTGTATGTGTCCTAGAAATCGTGCTGCGTTCTTCAGATCCCCTCTGCGCGTAACTGACAGTTGCTAAAGCTGAAAGCACATGCCATAACATCTATGCAATCTTGTTCTGAGTCACCTTTCCCTCAGCATATCAGAATTTGTCCCACTCTCCTTTATTCACTTGGCTCAGATCAGCACGTAGAAGAATATCTAATGAATGCATAAGTTCGCTTTAAAAGCATCATGAGAAAGATGTGTCCTTACAATAAATTCCACTGCCAGACAGGTTTGGAGACTTTCCAGAGGCCATTATCCCACAATAGCTAAAGCAAAAGGCATTTTTGGCCTGTTGGGCCATTTGTCCTAAACGCTAAGATGATAGTGCACTGGCTGGAGTCCAGGCAATTACCATACAGGTAAATGTGCCAAGACACAGGATGCCAGACTTTTTTTTAAACATGGTGATTCTTGTAACAAATGTGAATAGTCTGAAATAAAAATAAAAGTATTTGGTTTTGGTTACGTGTTGGTTGGGTAACATGTATCAAGCATCATTATTTATAAAATGTACTTTTTTCCTTACATTACAAAGAAATGAGATAGACTCTCACATGATAAGAAATTACAATAAAATGCTTTGAAATTTATTGTGAAATGTATTTACTTCAAAGACATTTGAGGTAATGGGTGTTCTGGAAGTAAGGGATTCAGGTTCTTCTGATAAGGGACATTTTTTTTGCATAGCCTATGTAGAGTTGTTTTTCTGTATGACTGGAGCAGAAGTTTGGTTTGCATTGCCAGCAACAAGTCAAAGTCACCTGCTACCAGGACACGTTGGACTGACAGTGCTGCACTTTGTCACTGGTGCCGTTCTTAATTTTTATGGGCAGAGTTTCGAAATTACTGGACCAGCCAAGGACTTGAAGGGGTCTGCTTGGAGATTTCAACTCACTGACGGATTTGTCTTCTAGGCTAAAGAAAAGTTGAGGGGAAAAGGGAAAGCAAGTTTTGATCTGAAGTTCAAGAATCTTTTGGGTCTTGTTTAGAAGTGAGTGGACAAGAAACCTGAGTTGTGACTGACATATTTGGCATCAGTGTGTGCAGTCATTTATATAATTGTGTGGCCCCAAATGCTGGGTTTTTACACTAAAGAGGGCCCTGTGGGAACTTATGGGGACCTTTAAAGGTTTGTTTGAGGGGTGAGATGGGATTATAGGGCAGAGGTTACAATTGAGTTTTGGTTTAGGTTAGAGTAATGGAAGGGTGAGAAATATTTTGATGAATGTGGTTCGGGTGAGGGAGGAGGGAAAGTATCGTTCTGCATTTGCTTTAGTAGTGGGACCCCACTTTGATGTAAATGCAGTTTGTGTGTGTGTGTGCGTGCGTGCATGAGTGTGTGTGTGTGTGTGTGTGTGTGTGTGTGACCTATCCGTTCCATGGTGGACAACTATTCCTTTGATTCAGTGTTTTCACTAAGGTGCTCATGTGGAGCAGGAATGATTTAATGTCTGCTGATTGCATTACAAAAGCATATCTGACTTAATGTGTACCAAAACAATCTTCTTGCTGACCCCTCATAAAATCTTCAGCCAGCTGTAAATGACTTTCAAGGATTTCGGCAAAAAAACACATTTTTTTATTTATATGTTTTGCTGAACAGTCTGTGGGAATTTGTAGACGGAGGACATTTTATGCGGTTCAGTAACAAGAAGTGTGAGAAAAGGGAACAAAACTGTAAAATGGTATTAAACTATTAAACTCGAGATTTAGTAAGTAGCTGTCACATTGTGTCATTATTCAGTATTGGAAAATGCAAGCTTTATAAGTTCCATATTAAAGTAAATGTTTTAATGTATTATCTATTTCATGAAACATATTGTTCCATTTCTGGGTCATGAGGAGCTGGAGCCAATCCCAGCTACTTTAGGCCTCAAGTTCAATTTCAGTGCATTTGTAAGGTGCTTTTCACAATTTCAACTGTCTCAAAGCGCATGAATTTAAATTTAAAAGAACTTTTTCCCCCGCACACTCACTTTCTCTCACTTTTTTAACCTCCAAAGCAATCATTAATTAGTTGAAATTAGCTTAACGCTGCTTTGATTCTGAAAACAAACAAAATACCCTATTTGATTCATTTCACCTTTTCCTTTCCTCTGCTTTGCTCTTTTATTCATACAAATATTTCCCGACTTCTAAACTTACTACTGCGAAGGAAATAGTAATAAACAATTGCGTGTGTAATTCTTTTTTCACTTCAGCTAACACTCGGAATATCCATAATATAAGACTTCAGTAGATCTTTATTGACTTTTATTGTGAGGTGGTGGAATCTCATATTTCTTTTAGATACAACTTGGCATATTCAAAGGGTTTTATATTATTTATATTGGCGAACGGGGAGGCGTTGGATCAAAATAGGTCTCTGTAACTGTTTTTCCTGACTGTGTGCTGCCAAAACTATTAGTGAAGTATGGTCCTGTGCAGGGCCCTCTGGGGTCCGAGACAATGAGATACAGGAGCTGTCAGAAAATACCAAGAGGCCCTCAAAGAGAGCTGTGTTGGCAGTTATGTGTCCTCCCTGAATTAGTATTCCAGACATGGGTGGTGATAAAATTTTCTTTGCCAACTTTTCAATATAGTAAGATTACATTTTTATGGTTTCATCTATCAGTGCCTTCTTGCCTGCGGGAAAGACCCTAATTTGTTTTGATACACATCGGAATATTTTCTTTGGAAAACGATTCTTTAAAAAAGAAAGTCCATCTGTAGGAAGAACCCCTGATAGTGAAGTTTGCACATAAGGGCTTTTCAAAACAATCGGTTGTTGTTTAAAATGTTTGATTGAAAGTGGTGAATCGGGCGATATTAAAAGCGATATGTGAAGTTTGTGCGCTTCTAGCACCTGTACAGCAGCTGGCTGTTTGGCAGATCTATGATCTCCACGTGAGGGCAATGGCAGGGAAATGTATACAAACAGTTCCCCGAGAGTTCCTCGCTGTTGCTAATTTTAGGATACAGTAATCACCAAACTGTTTTAAGAGCAGCCAAGCGGCGGCCATTTGTAACTCTCTATTTGTTGAAGGTTTGTGCTTCATTTGCAAACAGATGTTGCCAGGCCCAGATGATTCATTCTGATTGGTCCAGTGGACGAATAGTCTAAATAAATTAGTGCACACATAAAATAACCCACCAAACACAAATGGGTTTAAAAACATGACGTCAGGAGCCCCATTTAGTAGTTTTTGGGCCCTATAAAAAAATGTAAAACGGGTCCCTGCTTATAGAGATATTATTGATAAAGTTAGTTACTAGGGGCCCCCAAAGTTCAGGGGGTCCCAAACAAATTACGTCCACAAGTTTAGTTTTTTAGTTGACCCAAAAAATAAATAAAGATAAAAAATATGAATGAAAGAATTGATTAGTGTGTTTAAAAGTTTCATACAGATCAACATGTGCAATATTTATTTGTTTAATTTGAATTTTTTGTTTATATATTGTTATTCTGTCTGTCATTTATTACAAGTATAAGACAATATATTTCAATCAAGCCTTTCAAGTGTTCCCTTATTCAGGACGTGCTCTGATGGCACATTTTTATTAGTGTCCAAATGAAAACCAAACTGCGTTGTGATTTTGATGGTGAAACTATATAAATGCAAATGGGAACAGAGCCTGATGGGTGTTTCCCTTCCTCTGAACATCGCCATCAGTCGGCCAGCAAGTTGCAGCGAGACTTGTAAACAATTTCAACAAATAAATTGATTCTTTTATTTCTTTCTCCTTATAAATGGTAATAAAGTTCTTTTCGTGAACATGAAAAGCCTCATGTGAATGTTCTCAAAAGAGATGGGGTAATGATTTTTAAGAGTCTCTAAGATTTCAGAATAAGACGGGAAATAGCCGAAATCCTTAATTTATTGAATTTGTTATTGAATATTTAGAGTTTAAGAAACCCGTGGTAAATCCTGGATTTAACACTACGCATATCAGCCACTAGGGGGCAGTCTTGAGTTCGCGAACTTTTCTGCAAAAGGAATTGGAGCAGTGTCTGTCGCTAAACCATCTTGCCTTTTAGGTTCACAAGAATGTAGCGTATAAATTATATGTACATATGTGTTTTTTACTGCAAATCCCAGGAATGCTCTGCTGAAAGTTGTTCTTCACCGGATATGATAATGAATCACGTCCTCTCATCTGCGTCTCCTTTGGTGGCAGGAAATCAGCAGACATTTCTATTACAGCCCCAGCATCTGTTTGCAGTCAGCCTCAGGTGCCAGTGTTTAATTTAGTTTACCACTCCGTATCTATTTATTCTGCTCCCGTAGCTGGAAAATTGATTTCCTTGCTTTGCACTGTTCATTATTCACCAGCCAATGAGCCTAAATGTGCTGAAATAAAACATGAAACACTTGTGGAGTTAAATTAGCTCTCTTTGCTTTTATTTTCGCCTAAAAAGTGACAGTGCCGAAGACGACGGGACTGGTTTCAGCTCCCTGTGACCCAGAAATGAAAAAAAAATGGTCTTAAAATGTGTTAAGTGAATTGTATTGTTATTGCTTTTTTGAGCAGTTTTTGGCAGGAGATTTAACATATAACTTGATTTATAGTTGTGTACTTTAAGAAAGGTTTAAACGTTTATTGATCTAGACATACAGATTACTAATTAATTGTGTATGTTCATATACAGTACTTATATTATACATTATAAAAAAGTCAGTTTTTCTTGGATCAACTTGGGCAAAAAAAGGTTGTTGTCTGTGTGCTAAGTTCAATTAAATGTAGTAATAATTGGTTATCTGTTTGAGTAATGTGATTAGAATAGTGTAAAAAGTCAATGCACAACTACATTGATTTTTACAAGAGATTCTTTTTGGCACTATTTAAAAAAAAGCAAATAGACTTTGTTACTTTACTTGAGTATTTTGGCTACTTGTAATGGGTATCAAAAGTATCTGCAACTTTTCCTCTCTACTTGACAACATTTGTGATTGAATATGTGAACGAAATGTCATCTTTTTCTATCGCGGTTATTGGCTTGCTGAAGGGTTCTGAAGGTTTTGGATGCTATTCATGGTTGATTTTGGATTTGTGTTTTGCACATTTCACATTGTCACACTGAGACTGACTGTTTTTTTTTTTTTAATCTATTTTGTTCTGCAAAATAAGTAAGTTCTTTTAAAATTAGTAAGGTATCCGTACTTTTACTCAAGAATGGTTTTCAGGTACTCCTTACACCTCTGGCTGTCGGCCAGCAAATTACTGTTTTGAGGGTTTTTTTTTTTAGCATTTTATAATTTCAACCTCACTATGAAACTCAAGCTGTTAACTGTAGCAAGTAGTCAGTTTTAACACACTTCATTCAACCAGCAAAAAGTGCAAAAACAATATTGTTTGTAGCTGATCAAATATTTCTGTGCATCCTTTTCATTTAAGCCAAGATAATTGTGCATTGTGCATTCTGTTTAATCACACTGCCATTGTGGATCCATCATGCCAAACAGGCCAACATCAAAACACTCCCAATTTAAAAGCTCCGAAACAGCCTCGGTCTCCTCAAAGCACACATGAATCGCCACTAATGGACCTCACGCTCATTTACAAAGCTTGTAAAACCTCTGGGGGGATTTTCTGCATCAAATTAGCCCACGCAATCTCAGGCACTTACAGTGGACTGAAAACATGGTCATTTACTTCTCTGAATCCCAAACAAATGAATCACTGGGGCAATCGGCCTGTCGAGGCGGCGGACGTAAAGCGTGCCGTGTCTTTAACAACATGCTGCAGTCTTCTGCATTAGAAACCTGCGATATGGTTCAGGGAACTGAAATCCAGTGGAGTGTTTGGAAATACAGCAGGAGCTAGTGCCATAATTAAAGCCATATCTGGATTTCTCCTACTTTGTGAGCAACAGTTACACAGTTTACTGACAAAATCCTCAGCAGCTGCCTGTTAATGAGGGGATTTCATCGGCTTCTGAGGGTATCAAACCTTTCAGTTCTCAGCTGTGAGAGTAAGTAGTTTGTGGAGTTCAAAAGATGCCATCAGTGTATGTGTGTGGTTGTGCGTGCCTTTTAAGTCGTAAACACATACAGTCCAGAGCATGTGGCAAAAAGCCCAGGGACACCAGCCTGACCTTCAGAAGATGGGCACGGGCTGATGCTTCTGGTGGCTTGGTGTTTGCTACCATCTAGCGGTCGGAAATTACTATAACGCGTTACCGCCATGTCAAAATATTTTTGCTGTGTTTCGTTATACGCAATTTCCTCAAAATATAACAGATATATAGACGTTTACATTCTAAGAATTTGAGTGTGTTGAGTGTTAAAAATAGACAAAAAATGTAAAATCAGATGGCTGAATAGAGAGTAAAAAGATGAGATGTTTAATTACGTTGTGACGTCTCTATGGACTACACATCCCAGGATTCCTTGGTTTCCGTTTGTACTAGTAGTCACGTTTTCTTTTGGTTTCACCTGTCTCCTCATTTTGTTAGTGTACACTGTCCAGTTTTTTTCTGTCAAGCATTGCACAATTTATGTTCAGTCCGGTCTCTGTAAGTATTTTCGGTTTATTTTCATCCAAAGTTCGATTTGTGGATCTGCAGAAAGCGCTCATGTCTTGTTAGTTCCAAACTAGAAAACGGTGCTTTGCATTTGACCCAACCAGTCTATGAAGTGCACGCACACATATCGAATATTATTCAGTATTATCCTTAATTCTGTGTTATCGTCTGTATTCCTGTATAATTGAGAGAAACCTCAATTATCCATTAGGAAAATGTTAAATAAAATTTTTTTATCACATACGTTTTATTACTGATTATTTCAGATCAATTTGAACTATTTAACAATCTTTGCGCACAAACCAGTGATTAATGGCAAGAGGTTCTAAAATATATGCAGAAAGAAGTCTATTTTCTTTTATAGTACCTAAGCTCTGTAACGATCAGCATACGTTCAATATTAAAAAATAAGTTTAATGCTGAATAAATTTAAGAAACTTCCTCTACAACCTAGCACAAGCTGGAACAGAATGGACAAATGACAGTGCAAAAAATCCCTGGTCTGAACTGAATTTAACGGATTGTAATTCGCACAGCAGACTAGCCACTGAATGCAAATGACTCACGGAACACAGATTGTCGCCATTCAAAGATGAGTCACTGGATATGGGAATCCACAGATAAAATCCTGTCGAGGAAACAGAAATCCTCTGAAGAAGAGTCACTGAAAATTATACAGGAGTAAAATCCAGCCCAATGCTCATGAGTTTCCTCCGAAGAGCTGAAATGTGACAAGCGGAATTTTGATGTAATAAAATCAAAATATTATGAGAAGAGCTGGCTGAACAATGGCTAGAGTGGATTAATTGTTGTGTTCCACCTACGTATCATACTTAACACTTCTCGCCGTTCCCGGTAAAGTCTACGGCTTTGCCAAGGTGCTGGAGAGGTAAATTAGACACATGGTGGGACTTTTGATAGTAGGATTTGCATTTGACATCTATTATTCACTACAACAAACATGTGGGTCAACCTCAATATTGCTGCCATTACTCTAACTTGTACTATATTTTTAAGCGAGTGGGTTTCTCAATATGGCCACTAGGGACTGTATTGAAATTGTCCTGAATTGACACAAACCTGGAGCAATGAGCTTCAGACCATATTCCTGTTTCAATCAAAGTGACAGAGGGAGTGACAGGGTCATTCAAAGTGAGTGTGAGACATTTCTATCAATGATCAATTTTCAGAATCAAGCCTACATATTGATCTATCATCAAGCCTGTCTTACTGAGTAGGCAGCCAGATCTTCTAATGTAATTCTGTTAACCACGTACTCCACTCTCCCAGGATCTGCTTTGACTCCACGGTCAACGGGTGTCATAAAACAGTTGCTTCTCACTTTTTTCAATTTCTCATATAGCAATAAACCAATAGAGAGTACCTGAAAACCGTATTTGAGTAAAACATACCTTACTTTCAAAATTAATCCATTATAAGTTACAAGTCACCAATTCTAAGAAGACTTGAGTAAGTTGTAAACTGTGTCCAATTATAAAACTCAAGTATTTTACTCTGAACAGCTTGTACTCGCATTTCAGCTCAAAAAACACCAAGAAATGTAATGAATTAATTTTTGAAATACGTAGAGATATTAAATTTAACAAGAAAAGTCAGTCTCAGTCAAACAGTCAATCAAACAAAAAAAATGCAACCGCTAATTCACGTTCATGTGATTAAGCTCATAAGTAGCATCTAGTACCTTCAGCACCCTGCAGATGGCGATATAACGACTCATGGTAACAAGTAATGGTAAGTGTTCGTTAAAATGTAGTGGACAGATACTCAATCATAAATGTAGTCAAGTAGGGAGTTAAAAAGAGTAAAAGTTTCTTATATTTTAGTGCCAAATAGACAAAAAAATGTGAAAATAGCGAAAAAGTAATGAATAAGTTTACTCAAGTGCTTTACACCACAGCCAATAGTTAATCAAATCTTCCACGTTTTTGCTGGCTAGCGCTTCTAAACATACAGAATGGCAGCTGGTCCATGCATCCTCAGGCATATCCAGATGCCAGTGTCCCTTGAGGGCAGCTCAGTTGCCCCGGAGATTTCTTTGTGAAAAAAACTTTATCCATGGGGCTTAAATACCAGCTGATCAATTTCATATTAAAAAGTTCCTTAGAGCAGAGAATCCGGAAGCTTTGACAAAACAGGATACAAAAATCAGGGGCTGCAAGCAGATAGATGAGCGGAGGCAGTTTTATTGTGTTCAGTGTCTTGCTCAAGGACACTTCGGTTGTGGTATCTGCAGGTCTGGGATTCCAACCTGCAAACTTTTGGTCATAAGTCCAAGATGGTAAATCTCAACTGCGACTGCTTCGATCTTTCTGAAAACACTCCCCCGTGTCTCAGAACAGTAGAGTGTCAAGCAACTTCCTCTTCTAGCCGTCTTTCATCTGAGCATGAGTCTAAAATGTTGTTGCCACACCACAAGGCCGTGTTGTCTTTCACACTCTGAGCCAAACTTTTCATACAGAGCTGGGTCTGCCACAGATTGGATCTTCTGAAGAGAGGCAACTTCCACATTGCCAGTGTCGAGGCTTGCCAGACTAAAATTGCTGCATCATCAGTATTGTGCGGAGCCACCACGCAGGCCTTGATTATGATGGTCATTCTGCAATGCAGACCTTTGCTTGCCAAGTCTTCTGCCGATTCGATCCAATTTTAAAAGAACTTAAAGTGTTTTACTAGTACTGAATATGGGCTCAAAAACACGAATTTTTTTCTTATATGGATTCCTAATGTTTCATATGGAAATGTTAACACCTCAAATTTCAAAGTGACAGAATAAAATAGATTTTAAAAAAGAACAAAAAGTCAGTAACACTCAAATATGCAAAAAAACAAGTGGCATCCTCGCCGCCCAAGATANNNNCACCACTGAAAAATGTGGACCTTTATAGACTAAGATACATTAAAAAAAAAAAAAAAGAAAAGAAAAAAAAAAAAACAAGATTCAAAGCTACAATGAAAAATTTTACAAGTTCTTAAAGTGCTGAACATCGTGTACATTTTGAAAAACAAATACATTTTGCAATGAATTACATTTGTTAAGCAACAGTGCAACAGCCATAATGCCATTTTCATGCTATGCATAGTGTGTTTTGTGGTTTTTAGAGCCAGGATGATGAGTCCCGATGTGTTTATAACTATAGAAAACTCATAGTATGAGTATAAACAGGATTATAACGTATAAGAAAGAAATACCTCGTTCTCTTGAACGAACCCTCATCTTTTTCAACTCAGCCTGGACCGAACCTTCAAATGGCAAATCTCCAGAGAGGCATATGCTCAGAACCATATTCCCCTTTTCTTGCCCCTGTGGATTCAGAACCGGTGAGCTACACAATATCCAAGAACTCTTCCTTCCTTCCTTCCAGACCAGAGCCAGAGTTGGCTGGAAGTAAACGACTGTTTCTTACAATGATGGTAGACCTCATCTGGAGATGTTTTGAGAGCTACTATCTGGACTATCTGTCCCAGACTAAAAAAGCCTTTCAAATACTTTTAATGATCAGAGTTCTATTCTTGTGTGATTCTGTTTATTCACAATGTACCCAAAGCCCTTATTTTCCAACATTCCAGGCCTCGGGTGTTCCTTTGCTCTGACATCTCCAAGCTTTCATCCCACACCATCTGACACCCAGCTTTTCCGTTTTAAATGTACTATTTCTTGGATGCTAAATTTGATTCAGTGGACCCAGTCACTCAGCATCTGTTGACTTGAAATGTTTTGTTGGTGGACAGATGAACGTGTTTCTACAGGCTGAGAGAGAAGGAGAGGATTATGACCACTATTTCAATGATCCAATGAGCCGGGGGCATTTCTGTGTAGATTGGGAGTGATCTCACAGTGTCAACATTAGTTTCTCTAAGCACTCGGCATTCTGTCACAATCTAAAAATAATAGATGAATAGACAAGCCTACTGTATCGGGGGG
>SOMO01000151.1:29259-49187 GCA_028128575.1 Paedocypris carbunculus
AATGCACGTTTATGTATTTAATTTTGACTTGTGTCTAGTTGTGTTGGTCTTGCCGATAACTGACTGATGTTCTCTGTTTCCATTAGTGTGTCATACGGTGTGATGAGGACGAATCTCACACCGCGTCCATGTACTGCACAGTTTGTGCCACACACCTGTGTGCCGAATGCTCCCAGCTCACCCATTCCACCCGAACCCTGGCCAAGCATCGCCGCGTCCCTCTGGCCGACAAGCCTCACGAGAAGATGCTTTGCCCTCAGCACCAGGTGCACGCCATCGAGTTTGTCTGCCTGGAAGACGGGTGTCAACCCGGCCCGCTCATGTGCTGCGTGTGCAAGGAGTACGGGAAGCATCAAGGGCATAAGGTGCAGAACGTCCTCAAACCGCTTCTAAACTGACCAATGATAGTATGGTGCTAGTATACGGGATTGAATCTTTGAAAGTGATGAGATGGCATTATAGCCACTGGAAACCATATGGAATCTGTGGAGTTTGGATGATGAGTTTTTTGACTTGGTGATTTGATTTATCTTGGTGTTTTCAGCATGCTGTGCTAGAGGCAGAAGCCAACCAGATCCGAGCCTCCATCCTGGACATGGCACACTGCATCCGCACCTTTACGGAGGAAGTGTCCGAGTACTCGAGGAAACTGGTTGGCATTGTGCAGCAGATTGAAGGAGGGGAGCAGATTGTGGAGGACAGCATGGGCATGGCCCACACTGAACATGTATGTGTTTGTATATACATTATATGTACATATTGCATGTATTCAACGAGTTTCTAACGTTGTGCACGTGTTCTTACTTACTGGAGCAGACGTGTCAGTTAACTTGTAATAGACAGGATGTTTAGGATGTTATAGGCCTAATCTTTAGGGATTGTTTGCATATTTTAAAGCCATCTTTAGGTTTTTTTAAACATTTAGACAAAACGTAGAACGCAAACGGCCTTAGTACAGAGCCTTGACCTCATCCATTTGACATGTCACCCAATGAAAGGCAAACACAAAGCCTATTATATGTATATTCTTTATCTATGACATATAACATCAGTTGGTGTTAACATGGTGGTAACATCAGAACACTCCCAGTTGGTGGCAAAAAACCTATCGCTGACCTGCCACCCAAGCATTGCAGGTTCAATTCCTGGTCCGCATTTCATAATAGCAGAACGATTCATGTAATTTACAAAGCTAAAATGCAACAATGGCTATGGAGAGAAAATAAAAACTAGGAACCAGCTCAATGGTGCCAGTCTTCTGACACAACCCTAGATTTTTTTTGTGCGTATCATACAAGGTATTAACATGTATAATATTGAGTAACATCAATTGTTTGATTTCAATCAGGTTCCAGGAACCGCAGAGAGCGCCCGGTCTTGTGTTCGTGCTTACTTTGCTGATCTACACGAAACGCTGTGCCGTCAAGAGGAGATGGCTCTGAGCGTGGTGGATGCTCACGTGAGAGAGAGGCTGATCTGGCTTCGGCAGCAGCAGGAGGATATGACCATTCTTCTGTCACAAGTGTCCACCGCATGTCTCCACTGCGAGAAAACACTGCAGCAGGTGTGAACTTCACAAAACCCTGTTAAATGATAAGCAGGGCAACACGTTGACTTGTTCTCTTCATCAGGATGATTGCAGGGTGGTTTTGGCCAAACAAGAAATCAACCGACTATTGGAGACGTTGCAGAAACAGCAACAGCAGTTCACGGAACTAGCCGATCACATTCAGCTGGATGCGGGCATCCCTGTCACTTTCACAAAGGTTATTTTGATCAATTATTATATTATTTATTCAGCCCCTCCAGGATTTAGATTTTTGCAACAACAAAAAAAATGATTAGCAAAAATGGGCGGCAACTTTATAATCTGTGTGTTTTATTATATTATATTATATTGTGCAGCATGTGAATTAAAAAATGCAAAGTATCAAGCTTGGAAATCATTTCGCAACATTAACTTGCCAAAAAGCCTCTGCTGTACCCAAAACAACATAATTCCTGCAGATAAATGGGTATTTCTGCTGCTTCCTCTAATTTTGTTGATGTTTAGACTTATTCTCTGTGAACCAGTAGTTTGAATACAAATTATCCATATGTAAAAAATGTAATTTATTCATGTTAGACACCTCATCGAACAGTAAAGCTTCATTTAGTTTAATACGAATATTTACACGTTCACTTCCTCGTATCACCAACATGGTCACCTTCTGCCGACCTGCTTCCTTTCCTTTTTTTGCCATTAATTTAGCGATTGCGGAATCACGAATAACTGGAGGGACTGTTTATTACACACATGGATGCGTTCTTCAATGAATTTACGTCCCTAAAAAATGTGTTTTCCTAGGACAATCGTGTGCACATCGGCCCGAAGATGGAGATTCGGGTTGTGACGTTGGGCTTAGACGGAGCTGGGAAAACGACGATTCTCTTCAAACTGAAGCAGGATGAGTTCATGCAGCCTATTCCCACTATAGGTACCTGCCGTACATCAAGAGAATTTGAACCAAGCACCGTCTTGCTTTGATAAATACCAATATTGTGTCCCGTAGGGTTTAATGTTGAAACGGTTGAATACAAAAATCTGAAATTCACAATTTGGGACGTCGGTGGCAAGCACAAACTGCGGCCGCTATGGAAACACTACTATCTCAACACACAAGGTGAAGTCAAATCTTTCACCTATACGTACATTGGATGCTCAGTTTTGCAGTTGGTCTCGAATTTGTAACAAACATGAGCTTCCAATATAAAACGACAGTGTTGCGTATAATAATCTAGACGTGTGCTTTTTTTTTTTTTTCCAGCGGTGGTGTTTGTGGTCGACAGCTGTCACAGAGATCGACTGATGGAGTCTCACAGTGAACTTGCCAAACTGCTGACAGAGAAAGAGCTCAGGGACGCACTTCTGCTCATCTTCGCCAACAAACAGGTGAGAGGGCACCCGGATGTTTTACTGTTTAATGCGTTAGCAGATTTAAAGTAGTCAAAAGCTTCATAATTTGTAGTTACACTTTAGGGATGCTAACATGGACCTAAACCACATATTTGTGGGTTCATTGTATAACATTTTAGTTCTTTATTCATTGTCACTTCATCTTTCAACATCAATGACAATGTCTTGTCTGTTTGTCAGTATCTCATGAATTTGTTAAGGTGTTTTATTTCCCAAAAACTGACACTACAACTTACACGTAGTAGAACGCGTGAAAAAAAAAACCCTCTGCAGACCTTAATTTAAACTCGCACTTCTGATGTAAAAACTTCATTTCATAATGGCACAAAAAATGCCTTGCACATGTAGCACAGAACGTAAATGGTAGGTTAATAAGATGTGGAAACCTTCAACAGTTGTTGTTCTCCTTGTAGGACGTTCCTGGTGCAGTGTCTGTGGAAGAGATGACGGAGGTCCTGAGCTTGCACAAACTGTGCTGTGGCCGCAGCTGGCACATCCAGGGCTGTGATGCCCGCAGTGGCATGGGTCTCCACGAGGGCCTGGACTGGCTTTCACGTCAGCTAGTGGCGGCGGGTGTTCTGGATGTGGCCTGAGAGTGGCGCACCACAAGCTCCGAGCCGGGTCACTCTCACCCTGCTTCTCTTTAAGCCGCATTGCCATTGGTTAACTTGTTGACACCGCTACGTGTGGAGCAAAGTCAAATCCATCGTCCAGGTTAAATACGGATCTTCTGTGATTAACCCCCAAATGATTGAACCTTTAGTTTACATTCTTTAATTTAACCTTTTGTTTACATCTACGATTAGATTAAGACAGCATTCCAATTCATGTTTCTCCTGTCAAGGTCAAACCAGGCATCAGCAAACTTGGCCTCCGCTTCTCACACGTTTGATGTTACATGTAAAGTGTGCACAGAGTGAAGTGCCTGTGACTGAAATGAAAGACTTACTGACATACGGAGGTCACGCCATCCGATCCAATGCCATTACAAACGTGGGTTTCACAAAACGCACAGGTCATGATCTTCATATCAAAGGACGCTTGAACGTTGCATTAACGCCGCATTTTATTCTTTACAGTCAAAACCAAGTTTATGATGGTCAGCTTTTGTATTTGTGGTAGATTATGAATAGGAATTACATCAAGATAACTTGATTTGTATGGTGTCACCTTTTGAAAAAACTAAAGTGTATTATTTATCGCTGGACCAGTTTTGCTCCTTTGGGAATCATGATCTTGGCAATCGCTTGAGTGAAATTCTCCCAAAGTCTTAATGTTACCCTTGATGTTTTGTGTTTTCAATTTGGAATCTTCTCGCCTGTAAATATCCACTGAAGTGTGTAAAGGCTGGTGCATGGCTGTTATAGAGACTGATGTGCTGGCAGAAACGTTACTGATTATTTATTTGCGCGTGTCTCTTTCCTCCCAAGGAAGCGCGACTGCCGAAGCTCCGTCTGCAACATTTGCTTGTTGATTTGATAATGGAGTTTGTGGAATCATAATGTATTTGACCATTAAACCCAAGACTGAGTAAACAACTTTTTTTTTGGTTTTTTTTTTTTTTTTTTTAAATCTACTTAATTTTACTAACAGCTCAAGTTTACTTGACAGTGATGTTTATGATGCTGATGTCCTCATACGGCTTGTCGGTTTTAGGGTTGACTTTTAAGTTGGAAATCCTCTGGACCACCTCCATTCCTTTCGTGGTCCTTCCGAAGACCGTGTGCTTGTTGTCCAGCCATGGCTAAATCAGAGAAATGTTTAAAACAAATTTTAAACTCCCATTCAAGTAAATGAAAGAGCAGTGCAGTGATCCTCTTACCGTTGGGACGACAGTGACGAAGAACTGCGATCCGTTGGTTCCTGGCCCAGCATTAGCCATACTGAGCGTGTAAGGTCTGTCGTGTCTCAATGTGGCGTGAAACTCATCCTCAAATTCCCCTCCCCAGATGCTTTCTCCACCCATCCCCGTGCCTGTCGGGTCTCCAGTCTGAATCATGAAGCCCTATAGTGGAGGTAGACAAAAGAAAAATGGAATTAACTTCCAAAGAGAGATGGAAACTGAACCTTTAGAGCTAAAACGCACTAAAAGGAAACATTTTAAAACAAGACAATGCAGCAAAAGCACTGCGATATAGAATGGGCTCTACCAGAAATTCACATTACAAGGCCTTTAACGTCAATAACAACAGCTACATATAATAATNTTAAATCGCTGCTGGTGAAGACACATACTCCACAGGGAAGAGTTTGATGTGAATGTCGCCCATGGTGGTGTGAATGATGGCGCTGTCCGAAACTCTCTTGGGCCCTTCGGCTTGTGTGGCTGCCATCACTTCCTCTTTGGAAGGCTTTTCGTTAAAAATGTCACGGTCAGAGTCGGCACTCTTGGTGTCTTCTGGTTCTCTTTTTGTGAACTGCACAAAACGTATAAGAGAAAAAGAATTCTAAATTGGCATTCCGTTAGAACTTATATTTATGTGATGCACACAAACAAATAAATTCATTCTCAAACTCACGAGTTGCCATTTTTAGAAGCATTAATACTTACAAAGTGTTTGAAAAGTAAACAGGGATTGTTACCATGTAAAAGCGGTTTTTCTTGAAGGCCGTGCAGAAGACAGTGGGGTCTGGTTCCTCGCACTGCAGTGCCGGGTTGTCCGATGCCTTCATCTCGATGGTCGGTGCTGCTTGACCGGTCTTAGCTACACCTTGAAACAGGCTCAACTGAACCACTCGGATGTTTTCCAGCTTGCCCAAGATCCGCACACACCTTGATGGAGACAAACAGAATGTCATGCGTACAGTACCAGAAGAAAGAGACTGGTTTAAACTCTGGGAAACTGACTTGTTGGTCTCCACGTTTATGACTTTAATGCCCAGCATCGTGCCGTAAAGCACAAAGTGTCCAGTCTCGTCGAAGATGATGTTGGTCAATCGGATGCCATCGACCTTCTCCAGCTCTCTCTCCACCGCCATCCTGCGGCCAAACTCCATGTCAGGCAACTGTTGCCTCATCTGCTGGAGCTCCGTGAACATCTACCAAAGGATAAAATTCAACAATTAATCGTCTTTTTCTTAACACTCATACTGATCAAAACATTCACCTACCGTCAATGATTCATCAAACACCCTCATCAACTTCCCGGTGAGAAAACGGAAAATCCTCACTTTGCGGTCGACAGCAATGGTGGCCATTTTTTTCCCGTCGGGTGAAAAAACCAAACTAGTCGGGTAGGTCTTGCATTTGGCAAACTCATACAAGTCCGTGTCCGTCTTGAACTCCCACTCCACATGCCGTGGGAAGCGGAATTCATTTGGCAGGCCAGTCCAATATTCCAGCATCCCGGCTTTGTCGGCCGACACAATGACGCGGAACTTCAGATTCAAGCGGATTTGAGAAAGCGGTGACGTGTGCATCTTCTCAAATGTGTGGAGCGGTTCGTTGCTTCCTCGGCCGTCGTACACGGATATCTTCCCTGTTGATTTTTCAGAACAAGCCACAGTGGAAATGGCATCACCGGGGTTATAGATCCATTCGCACTGACCTGGATGAAAACTGCAAGAGAAATATTTTATGTAAACAATTACGCACCGGAGGAACATTTAAATACATGTTGACAAATAAATATATATATTACCCAAGTTTAAGCATATTGATCATGTCGAAGTTGACAACGTCAAACACCTTCATGGCCTGATCATCTCCCACAGAACAGAAAAGCGCTCCTTCTGAGCTCATGGCAATACACTCGATCACACCTACACAACACAAACAGGAAAACTTTCTTATAAACAGCAGGAATATCCCAAAATACAGTTTCCTGTTGCTCAAATCACGGAGCTGATGTTTGGAGCATCAAAGATATTGGATTTGAAATTATTTTGTGTGTGATATGAATGTGATATAATAAACTCTGTCCAATACAATAAATACACTTAACGAAAAAAAATTGTGACTGTAGTATATTAAATATAGTGCAGGGCATGGCATACCTAACACCAGTATATAGGGGTACTATACAGCATATAGAGTGTGCTATACATACTATAAGTGGCAGACTCTCCTTCTGTAGCTGTGAAAATATTGTTAATATATTTGATGATTTCAAACGCTGGATTCTAAAAGTATAAAAACATTCTTTCTCTTCACAATACATTCACTCATTTCTAATTGTGTATACGTATTTTGATTTCAAAACTGTATTGCTGCTTTTATACTCACTTTCTGTGCATCATTTCTGTTAGTGGGTCATTTTGTGATTGTGTGACAAATACAACTTGTATAACATTTAGTTGTACATCTTCATATAAGTAGGATTGCTAATTATTCAGTGGAATTTTAGAATAACAAAAAAAGAAACAAGATGTAAAGTAAACCAGAACCTACCTAAGTGACTCCTGAAGTGCTTGACAAACTCGATTCCCTCGTTTTCTTTCTTCTTCCAGAATTTCACATGGCCATCTTGACTCGCTGTTATGATAAAATCTGTCCTAGGGCAGGAATCACACAATATTACTACACCGTGAGCGTCGAAAACATTACATTACTAATAGCAGAACGCTCGAGCACACGTACTTGGTGCAAACAATGTGCGTAATAACGTCTCTGTGCATGTAGCTTCTTTCGTACATGGAGGCAGAAGGCAGGTTCTCCAGATACACCCTCTCATACTCCAGAACTAAAGACAAATGTGTAAAGGGGAAAGAAAAACAACCACGTGTTGGAACAACAATAACAATATTGAATTCAGGCTCAATTCTGCGTGACTACGCGGCGTTTTGAACTTTCTTCCACGCTCAGTACCTTTCTTTTTCTTTGTCTGAGTAGCCTCACTGGGAAGAGGACCGACCCACTCATTATCGCCTTCATCTTCTTCTAATTTGCGTTTATTTTCAGAACCATCCCGAATCGTATCAGACGCCATGTTCACGGTAAAGTTTATAATTCTTCTTCGATTGCGGGTCTTGATGGAATTGAAACATCACACTGCCCCCTGTGGTCTGGCATGTGAGTGGCAATTTGCTTTACCTTTTGAGATGGCGCCCATTATTTAAAATAAGAACACAGACAGCAACAGAAATAAAAAAAAAAAAATTATTATAAATCATTTGTATTAAACAGTGTTTAATTATCATTAAACATCATAAGGAACATCAACCAACTTTGCATTGTTCAATTATTTCCACACGGTGGCGCTGCAAGCTAAACAATGATGTACGCACCGCCGACGACGTCAAACTAACCAGCAGAAAACGCTCCAAATTTAAATCTTAGCCTTATTTGTTTTAGCCATTTATTAAAAAATATTTGCCGTTTGTTTAACGAATTACCATTTCTTTAATTGCTAATTTTGTCGTTTTATTCGCTATTCAACAGAAATTCCTAATACGAGAAATACAAATTTAAATCTTAGCCTTATTTGTTATAGCCATTTATTAAAAAATATTTGCCGTTTGTTTAACGAATTACCATTTCTTTAATTGCTAATTTTGTCGTTTTATTCGCTATTCAACAGAAATTCCTAATACGAGAAATACTCGAAAACGTAATAATAATTCTTATAATTTGCACGTTTTTACCATCCTCATTGTAAACTTGTTTTGTGGTATTTTTAACACGATAACATTACGTTGAATTTGTTTGCAAGTTAACAAATGTCCCACGTGCACTTTTCACCTGTCGGTCGGAACGAACGCGCAGGCACATCTGCTGTGACGTCACGCCGAACCTCCCCGTCTCCCTCGCGTTGCGGAGTTGGAGTCTGAGCGCTGGCTCCGGTCCGGCTTTACTATTAAAGCCCGCGAGCCTCCGCTCCACTGTCCTGCACGTGCGTTACAGTTGTTGTTGTTATTATTATTATTATTACTATTATTATATGTTCAGCCCCGCTCATTTTTATTCCGGCGAATGTATAGCCACACGTCCGAACCGAATGCCATCGGAAGCCTTCACTGTTAAACACGAGCCGAGCTGCACAAACTCTTCCAGAAACACTTGTAGTTTATTTGATCTTTCTCTCGGAGCTGGGCGCATGGAGTTCTCCCCCTCGTCTCGCTGTTCAAAGACTTGAGATCTGCTGGCATGAGATGGCTTGAAGCGAAAGGAGATTGTCGGAGGAATGCAACGAAGAGGAAATGAAATGACGGCTTTCCACCAAAAAAGATGAACACGGTAACTATGACACCCCCCCCCCTGCACACGTGAGATTCTAGAAGCGTCCCGGTGGAGTTTATATAGGCGATATCAACGCATGGCAATGTAAACAGTGTGCGCGTCCACGCGTTATCTCAAGGATAACTTCATCAGCCAATAAGAAGCGCGCGTTTCTTTGCTCGTGTTTTGATTTCAGCGGTCAGTGTAACGGCGTTGGGCAGTGTCCAGCTGTCTGGGTCAGACACGCTTCAGACTCGAGGAACTGTCTGGAAGAAGCCGCTTCACTCAACTCATGGATCTCTGCTGCCGTAATAACAAACGCACGTAACGACACACATAA
Source organism: Paedocypris carbunculus (assembly GCA_028128575.1). Classification (NCBI taxonomy): domain Eukaryota; kingdom Metazoa; phylum Chordata; class Actinopteri; order Cypriniformes; genus Paedocypris; species Paedocypris carbunculus. The sequence goes on from SOMO01000151.1 coordinate 38,713, forward strand.
CGGACCGTCTGCTCTTCTGGAACAAACACAGTCGTTGTTTGACTTGTTTTGTCGTTTGCTTGTCCGGTGAGTTTCTCCTCCTGTTGCTTTGTACTGTGACTGACTTCAGAAAATTGCGTTCAACTGCTTGATAGATGAATAAATCGTGACTGATGGCATAGCTGAGCATGAGATGGATTTATGACGGATGGAGAAGTGGTTGAACATTTGCAGCAGGAAAAGGTTTAAATAATGGGAATATTAAGAGAAAGGGATGTTGACAGACGGAGGGAGAGCAATGGATGTGCAGACTGACGGATGAATAAATAAAGATGAATGGATGAATGATGGAGGCATTGCTTTTTAGGACTTTTGAAGTTGCTTAGTGTAAAACACCATGAAAGCTATTGTACGAACGCTGATGTCAAATATTAGTGGACCTTGTTAATGGGTAACGTGAACTTTACCTGCAGCTGGTTCTGCTTACAGGCTCCGTGTATCCTTTAAATAACCCTGACACCAGCTGGCTGTGGAAAAAACACTCAAAAACCAACCTGAAAAGCAAGAGAGTTGTGTGAAAAGCTGCAGAATCGGCCGGGCTTGATGTTTTAATAGCTGATTTAACTGAGGCGATTTGGTGATTTCATTCCCTTGAAGTAACGAAGATTCTCCATAGCTTCAGGAAACGGTGTTTGCTCATATAAATCGCAACAGGTTTTTTTCTGCGTGTTTTACGCCTTGAGTCGGAAACAACCGAACACCTAACACTCAAATGCAGGTGTGAAAATAATAACCTGAACTTATGGCATCTCACTCAACACCCATGAGCTCACCATTTTATTTGTGTGTGTGTTAGATCAAACCTCTTCAAGTCCAGATGTCACAGTAGCACAATTGCATTCTGCGAATGGTGATGGCTAAGTTGGCGGCTTGCACGTATATGTATGGATTTTGTTAAGACGCTTGAGTTTTTCCATTCTCTATGTCATTATGTCATCATTTCTTTCCAGGCAAACAAATGGACCGTCTGGGACAAGCTCCCAATATAGATCTGCTTCTCTGGAGTAACATGAAGAGAGTTCTGATGGATTCTTGCACTGCTCATGGCTGACACAGGTGTGGATTTACCTGGAAAACCATTCACACACTGGATTAACTGAGAATTGCACGTGTCAAGGATGCTTGTCGTGGATATGTTATGGTGCAAAACTGGACTGACCGTTTCCATTTAATCCGCTTGTAGCCACCCTCGACATCCCTCGACGATCCCCCGAGCCCTGCCCTTTCTTCCCTAAATTATGGAATTTTTTTGGAAAACGCTGACTTGGATATTTACCCTTGTCTTGGGCGCTGCTGAACCTCAAAACCTTCTGTACAACTCTCAAGGTAGGGTTATTAAAGATTAAAACTAACACTAATGGTGCATTTACAGTATAGCCTTAGTTTCTCATTTTAATACTGTTTTTAGTTTAATTTTTATATGCATATTTATGTTCATATTGCTGCTGTATTGGTGCAATGTCACAATTGTGACATTCCATCTATCCATCCATCTATCATCCATCCATCCATCCATCCATCCATCTATCTATCTATCTATCTATCTGTGATCCATCCATCCATCCATCCATCTATCCATCTATCTATCTATCTATCTATCTATCTGTCATCCATCCATCCATCCATTCATACATCTTACATCTTACCATCTTACTAAAGCCATGTGCTCTATTTCCAAGATGAAACTTATTTTGCTTTATTTGACTTTTTTGGTTGTTGTTATCTGGTCCACTTTTCCTCTCTCAAAACCAATAGCGGAATTCCTCTCCACCTTGGAGCATTATCAGCTAACAATTCCCATGCGGGTGAATGAGAGGGGCCGATTCTTGAGTTATACTGTGAAGCATTACAGACCGGGACGTCGGCGACGTGAAGTAGACCAGGCTGAGCTGGACCAAGCTGAGACCAGGCTCTTTTACAAACTCTCAGCCTATGGCAAGCACTTTCACCTGAACTTGACTCTCAACCCCTACCTGGTGTCGAAACACTTCAGCGTAGAGTATTGGAGTAAAGACGGACTAGATTGGCAGCATTCAGTGGCCGACAACTGCCACTATGTTGGATACCTACTGGATCAATATAGCACTACAAAAGTGGCACTGAGCAACTGCCAAGGATTGGTGAGTAGAACATCCATCTCTGAGGAAGCTTTGGTCTATCATTTGTAGTAACATGGCACCATGCTGCATTTCTGCACATTTCCTCTGTGTTTCTAAGCGTTCAGGCCAGTGACATGTGGAATATGCATTGCGTTTTATAGCCGTGATATCTAAAGATTTGCAGTGGAAGGATTTGCTTCCACTAAGGACTTTCTTTTTGCTGACTAGGCCTGTTTGAAGGATCTCCATTGAAGGCTTATTGTGAAGAAAAAGTGTGATGTCTAAAGTTATACTTGAGATTTTTTTTTAAATTATTGGCAGTGCATGAGACCAATTTTAAAGAGTTCCACACTTGAAGAGAATGAAAACCTATTTACATTATTTAATAATTAGGCAATGGTAACTATCTAGTAACTTAGCATTCTTAAACGGCGTTACTGCAGGGGCATTGGTTGTTGTTATTTGTGTGTAGTGTCATTGGTTTGTTTTTTCTGTTTATTTTATTTTTATTTTGTTTTGTTTATTTTAAAACTTTTAACTCTTTTAAATGTTAGATATGGTAACCCCTGACAATCAAACAACTGATCAATTGATCAATCAGCCAATCAATAAACTGACAAATTAACCAACCAATCAGTTAACCAACCAACCAACCAACCAGTTATTTAATCAATTTATCAATTTATCAATTCATTGTGAGAGATGATGGAGTGAAGCTAACGAAGAATTACAGTATTTTTGTATACAAAGGGAATTGCAGTATTTGTACTGGGTGATTTTGAGATCCACCGATCCATTTTCCTAACCACTTTTCCTTTTCTGAGTCACGGGGAGCTGCAAAGAAAAAAAATCACAGCTGCATTGGTGTCCAACCAATCACAGAGCAAGACACACATTCACATTCTCACCACTGGCAATTTTACAAACTCTCATTCTCCTGAACTTTTTTGGACTGTGCGAGTGAACTGGAAACTCAGAGGAAACCCACACAAGCCGTGGAGATAGGTACATATTTTACCCAGATAGATCACTATACAAACTCTGAACCTGAGTCGCGGACATTTTTTTTATGCTTTGAGATGACAGTGCTACCCACTGCTCCCACAAAAAAAAATATCCTAGATTTAGCAGAACTGCAATTTGATCTTGAATAATCACTATATTTTGGTCGGTTGTTCCCTGTTTTACTTCCAACATATTAATAAAGCTTAGGCAGCTTCAAGAAACTCCACTTGGCAGGACATCTAGTAATCGACTGTTTCTAACAAGAGAAAGAGCGTTTGAAGCGCCTCGCTGGTGTTCCTGGCCGAGTTGTTATCGATGTCCCTGTCTGCGTACGACTGCTTCTGCTGTTAAAGAGCCTGATGAGTGACAGCTAATATTAGCGTAGCCGTCTCTCTTCATCAGGCCCCAGCACCTGCGAGGCTGATGCCAGCTTGTTCCTCAGGACCGTAGAGGACACGATGTGAATCATGACTTCCCGTGGCGACAACTGATTACGGCTGTCCTGCGTGACTTCCAAACTCTTAAATCTGTTGTAGTATTTCTTGCAATTCTATTAGAATGCTTTTCTAATCGAAGTCCAATCTTTATTAAATTCTCCGGCGCTTCAAATCTCACACAGCAACTGTTGTTAATATCCCTCTAGGAACTAAAAGGTGTCTGTCTGTCTATTGATCTATAATCTTTCGGTCTAGTGTCTGTCTGTCTGTCATCTGCCTGCCTGCCTGTCTGTAATCAGTCTGTCTGTCTGTCAATCAATCAACCAGTCAATCAATCAATATATCAGTCAATAAGTCAGTCAACCTGTCTGTCTGTCACCTGTCTATGCGTCCATCTATCTAAATATCATCTGTCTGTCTATCTATCTATCAATAAGCACTTTTCTATTTACCTCAAAAACTTTATGGATTTCTTTAAAAACCTTATGGATATGGTCGCTGAAAAAGGACGGAAATACATGAAAATCACAAGTGCCCAAGTACGGTATGCCAGCCAGACACTACAGTAGATAGCGGTTGAGCTTGTTGTGTCTAGTCTGATGCTCAGACGTTAGCACAAGTTCCCAGGATCGTGTGGAATTACCCTGAACTGGATCGTTTATAGAGGACCAGTAAACTTGACCCACCTACTCAAAGTTCAGAAATATGGGCAATTTTCCAAGTTACATGATTTTGGCTAAGGGTATAAATTTGGATATATGGAAGATGCCAGCACAAACAGAGCATGTGCATTCTAGACAAAAAACACCCCAATCAATTGTTTTATATTATTTATTTTGATCAGTCATTTACAGGTAAAAAGATATTTCACATGGAAGACATTCATTTATTGTTGGATGTATAAGACCTATTCCAACTATTCCTGTACATTACAGTATAGATCTGCAGCTTTTGCCCCACCAGCTCTTGTTATTCTCAAGAAAGGTTCAGTTTTTTTCTACACAAGACTTGGCTGTTGCATTTTTCTACAACCTACAAGTGTAGTTACATTTACCATCTTGGACTAACTGCTGTTGTTCACGCAGTAAAAAAATACCAAAACTTGTGTTGACATAGCACCTACTCCAATAGACATTCCAGGAAAAACCTTCACTTTATTCATACCATTTCACTCAGACCAGAAATCATTTCATTAATTATAATCAGAAATATTACTTTACTTAAATATCAGATTAAACGTTGTGATCTGTGAACTGAGTGGACTCTTAACTTCATTATACCATTCATTTATAGTCTAATCTGCGTCCTTCATTTCCTAAAGCCTAAAGGAGACACACTCTTGATTGATTATCAGCCAATCACATTGTGGAATACTGACAAATATGTTCTGATTTGATTGCGTCGTTCCTGTGAAGTGACAGCATAACTCACTACCCTATGAATTGATACTCGTGACTTAATCAGCAATCAAAAACCATAATTTTCTGAATATAATGTTCTCTTTAAATAAATAAATAAATAAATTGCTTTATATTTTATACTTAAATATAATTCATGTTAGGTATATGTGCATGTTCTCATCATGCTTGCGTGGGTTTCCTCCGGGTCTCCAGTTTTCTCCCACAGTCCAAAAACATGCGTTTCAGCTGAATTGTTTTTCAAAAATTAACTAAAGGTGTGATTGAGTGAGTGGTTGTGTGTGTGTCTGTGTATACGATTAGTTGGCCATCAATCCAGAGAGTGAGTCCCACCTCAGGCCCAGAGTTGCAGAGATTGGCTCCAGCTCCCCATGACCCTGATATGGAGCAAGCAGGTGAAAATTAGTGGTTGGATAGATAGATTCATATCAAATTCAAACTTAATTTATTGTCACATAAACAGCAGCATGTGAGCTGTGGTGAGTGAAAAACTTAGGTGCAAACTACAGTTAGTGTAGACTTACAATACAAAATACAAACAAGACGGGAAAGTGCAATATACTTATAGTATGCACGACAGTTTATATTTGTGTACAAGAAGCAGAATTACAATATAGTGCAATATACGTAGGTGTATTATACAACGGTGTACATTTATGAACAAAATGTATACATTAGACAGCAGCATAAAATATACATAGCATAGAATATACACAACTTGTTGGTTGTAATTGTAATGTATATGTAATGTATTGATGGCTGTCAGAATCAGTTGTAGAATTAATGAATTAGAATTACTTAACGTAATTTAAACGCTGACTCTGATGTTCAGTTATTGTGGTGTAATGTTAAAGTTTTAGTATTAAATTAATAATTTTATTTATTTGATCAATATATCCAGGTGAGCTTTATATGCTGAAAATGGTATAAATAAATTGTATAACATGCTTTATACGTATCTGTCCTGATGAAATTAACATTTGAATGAAGTTCAAACAAATCAGATAATTATGTTTTACATGAAATGAGGAGAAAATATCTATTTCCATCAGAATCTATTTCCAATACTGAAGTAATCCATTGTTCTTACGTCAAAAACACTGGATTCCATATTACTCAATTTGATATTACACAGAACTGCTTTGCCTCCGTCATTTTATTGAAACCAAAAATGGAAAAACAATCTCATGAATGTCTCAGCAGTTTTTGTGCAGTGCATCTCCAGGCATGAGGCTTATTTCAACTGCAGTTTTCCTTCGCGTGTGCTAGCTTTTTTTTCTTTGTAAAAATCTAATTGCTCTTATTAGGGAGTTGTTCAGAGTTTGAGAACATGTCAAACTTGGAAAATATACTATATGCACAAACACATTTTTGAAAAATATCGTGAATTTATGGCGAATCAGATGGAAGGTCTGTGTGTTTTGGTTCCTGTCCGAGTGATGGCCTCTTTTTTCTTCGAAATTATCAGTTGTTGATTTATTTGAGTGATTTGTGTGTTTTGCTTCCAATGCTGAACGAAAACATTAACGACTGTACTTTACTTTCCATTTTAACGATGTGATCTTTATTCATTTTTTTAACCACCATTAAAAAGCATTGATTTAGCACCTTGTCCTTTCAGATGGAATATTTGACCATATCAATGAACACGTTTTTTCTTTTCTTATCAAGCACGGACTCATAACAACAGAAGACGAGCAATATTTAATAGAGCCATTAAAAAACGTATCCCGAAATTTCACTGACGTCAACCACAATGGACAACCACACGTTATTTATAAAAAGTCTTCCATTCCTCCTCCACGAGAGCCCAGTGAAGAGCACAGCTGCGGCGTTTCAGGTTGGTAAACCTCCATTTGGCCGCATTGTGAACTAAATGGCTATAGATAGCGATGTAGGAAGTGATGGTCAGTGGTTCAGGTTTGGCTGGAAGTCTTTGCACACAGTCTTGCAAAGGAAATCGAGTAAAGCCTAGTGCTAAAATAAATCCGATCCTTCTTTTTGCAATCACTTAACTACCAAAAGTGTTTCTTTTCAAAACCACTTGAATGGTTTCTTTCGCTCCAGATCCTGTGATCAACGGCTCGAGCCGTGTTGTTGCAAACCCAACGTTCCAAGACCCCGGATGGAACAGCTCGACTGGATTCCACCGCCAGCGACGGTCTGTCAGTTCTGAACGTTTTGTGGAGACCCTGGTTGTGGCTGACAAAATGATGGTCGGCTATCACGGTCGCAAAGACATCGAACACTACATTCTGTCCGTGATGAATATTGTAAGTTTGGTCCAGCTTTTCCTAAGCTTGAGGTTTTATTTTTTCATTTGTTGTATCTGCTAGATTGAGTCCTGCTCGTTGAGTGGTCTTTTAAAATCAGTTCATGGAAGATCTTGTTTCAAGACTTTGACTGACTTTGGGTCTTTTTTTCTTTTCTGGAGGTCAGGTTGCCAAACTTTATCGTGATGCCAGTCTAGGAAACGTTGTGAACATAATTGTAACCAGACTGATCGTTCTGACTGAAGATCAGGTGAGTGATTTGTTGATATTTTCTATTTCTTTTAAATGTGATAGTCTTAATAACACCGTGGCAAAGACCGTAAAGAACATTTTGGACACTGTAGCTTCTTGTTTTAGAAAAGTGTGAAAACTTTTAATAAAAAAAAACTTACAATGCACTTAAAATGCATCATTCGAGTACATGGTTAGTGCCTTATATTAAAATCAATAGTGTAGTGGTTATAATTATCAGTGGAGTGGTTAATTCTACAATTCCTACAGTACTGGTCTTAAAACACTTTCCTTTAGATAGAAAGACAGTTTAGTCTATTAAAACCGTTTCAAACTGTCCAAGTGATGCCATCTACTGTAAAACAGTATATACGATATGTATAATTTATGTTCAGTATACATTTTTTTATTATGCAATATTGTATGTGTTTTATACATTTTATATAGTTATAAAATATATAACTATATAAAACGTTTACTTGTATTTTACACAGCAGTTATTATATTTATATATACAGTACATATATAAATTGTATAATATTTATACATGCTGTACTTATTCTAAAAAATAAAACTAAACTAACTTCTAAAATTGTATGGAAAAAAAGATAATTCTAAAATGATTTAGTGATTTAATAAAACTGAAATATTAGAGGGGATATACAGTTAAAATGTAGGCCTATATGAACAATTTAGTTTTTTTCATATAGTGTTATAAAATTTACTGGTTTTAATAAAAAATTATAGATTTTTTGTAATCTTAATACGCAAGAAATTGACAAATTAGCAATTTATGTAAATGCGTGTAGACATTCATGTACCACACACTTGTGTATACTTATATAGTATAGCTAATTTTGATGTCTTGTTGCTTCATTTCTAGCCGAACTTGGAGATAAACCATCATGCAGACAAATCGCTAGACAGTTTCTGTAAATGGCAGAAGTCCCTTCTTTCTCATCAGGGAGATGGAAACAGTATCTCAGAGAGTGGGATCGCACACCATGATAATGCTGTTCTCATCACAAGGTTAGTTACCACGATTTGTCATAGAACCTATAAGGCAAGTAAAGGAAAGTGAAACGGATGTAAATGCGAAGAATGAATACTTTACATCTCGGTGTAAAAAAGCCATTTTTTCTATCCATTCATATTTCATTTACATGAATTTTAGAAATGATTGCAGCGCTACCCACTGCTCCACTGTGCCGGATTCCTATGCCGGATCACATCTGTGAAATATAGAATTCATCCATCCTCTTTTAAGAATTACAGTGTGTTTGTCCTATTCTTTTGAATGACAAAATGTAATGTCATGTTTCACTCATCTGTCAGTGTTTCACTAACTGCCAAAAACATTGGGTGAAATTTTGGCTCATACATTTTTTGTTTTATGTGAGATCATGTAAGTTCATATGCAAAACCAAACCCAAGATGGTTATTAATGTCATTGCTAATTGGTGTGTAATGCTGCGTAGCCGTGGTTTGGACAAGTGTGAGCCTCAGTGTTGTCAGACGACACCATAAACATAACTTTTAGCCATACTTTTCTATTTATAAATGTATGATCTAACACAGTGTGTTTTCTAAGTGAATGTGAGGGTAGACGGAACAGACCATCTTGCATTAGCCTTGCTAATGAATAGAAAATTCTGACATACTTGTGTGTGTGAACAAACACTTAATGTTTCTTATTTACACTGTAATTATTGTTTATATAATTTAGCAATTCCGTCAGGACTCTGATTGGTCAGATACAGCAGGTTGTTGTTTTTGGCCTTTTTATATCTGACATTTAGAATTGTCCGGTGATTTAAATATTTACCATGTCAAATCAATTTAAGATTAATTCATTTTTATGCACAATGACGATACAAACTTAATCAGACAAATTTCTGAAAAGTGTGTAATAACCGTGTAATTCTTGGTCATGGTCTCATTTTGGCAGTACAGAAAAGATGACAAGAATATTTAAAAATAACTTGAATCTGATAAACATGTGGAACTTATATTACTACATATTTACATGATACATATTCATTTGAAGAAATTTCAAAATCAGAAGATTGATGTGATAAAATATTGCTGTCTTATGTTTGGAAACCCACATTTGAAAAGCTCAGAAATGAACACTTTAAAAGTGTGATTCTTATAATTGAAACCTAATATGCATAGTATTCCTGCATAATTAGAATAGAATTGACTAGAATCAAAATGAATATTTGTAAATATTTGTGAATATCTGTGAATATTTGTATACAAATGAATATACAGTATATGAACATTAGTACAACAAGTGTACCACTAAATTATATGAGCACTTGGTTAACTCAAACAAAAATATAAATATAAAATACTACACTTTGTGCATAATTTAGCATGAGTTCTTCAGCATCCTTCTGACTTCCTGTCCGTTCCGACCTCTTCAGCGATGTTTTTTTGTGCTGGACTTTTGGCTGGACATGGAAGGGGGAGTCAGCCTTGCTTGTTTAGAAAATAATCTGATGTGAGGGCTGAAGGGAAATTAAAGTAACTAAATCTAAATAAATCAATGTTCAGATGAGGTCAACATCTCGACGGGGGTTCATGAGACGGTAACTAGCATTGGTGGGTGTTTGCGTTCGACTGGGTGGGATGAGGAGACGACCACTAAAACGTAATTTGCAGTGTCCTTGGATTTTTAATACTTTAAAAGGCTTAAGTATGATTGGATTTCTCATTTCCATTAAGAAAATTCAAAGACCGAGACGTTTTGTCTTCGCCACCTTGTCGCCGGCTTATGTCTATCATTTTCATTTCTTTTTCATTATCTTTGAATTGGAACATCAATATACATTAACCACGACAGGCTCGTGGTGCGTTTAGTACACTCTCATAGTTGAGTCATGTGGTTATTTCTAGAAGGTTTGAAATGCCGATTGGGAATTATGTATTTGCTGTTTATATCTTCTGTAATGAATAAATTAAATAACT
>SOMO01000151.1:63523-77960 GCA_028128575.1 Paedocypris carbunculus
TTGACCGTTGTGTTTCCTCACTCATTCTCCCTGTTTATTTTATGTTTTTTCAACTGACTCACGTCCACTGTTCTAGTGCAGATAAAAAGCTCATGCGAGAAACCACTTCAGTGGGTTCAGCCCTGATGCGCGCGCGCACCCACCCACACACACACAGACACACACACACACAAGCTTACAGAGAGACCCTGCTCGTCGGAAATCAGAGAGTTTGGTAGATATCGTATAAATGCTGTATTAAGATCGGAGGGGGCTAGAATAGCTTTTTACGTGGTTCCGCTTTTCCACTAATTTTTAAACTTTTTTTCCCGCCATTTTCTTTTTCAATGCCATGCAATCTGCCCACAATGCCAGACCAGTCGATCGCAATCTGCATAATGGGCACAGCTGCTCTGGATTGTTGACCAACCAATCACAAAGCAGAACATACAGAACACATTCTCTCTTCAAATACTCCCCAATTGGGTCCCCAAATTTTCATCAATAACCCTGGAAAGTATCTTGGAAGCTTTATCTAATACTTGGACATTGGTGAATTCCAATCAGATTTGAGAACTTGAGACTTGAACCCAGTGCTCATAAAACAACAACCTTATGAAAGATACAGGGTAATTAGTTCTTTGACCTTTTGTAATTGAAACAAATCTTTTAAATGGGGCAACCAGGGGTTAGAGAGCGATCCCTCTGGTGTGTTTATGTGGGGCATTCCAATGTTCTGATTTTATTATGGCTATGGCTTTGAAATTATTAAGTCATTGAGGATATAGCTCCCCTGAGGCTTTGGTTCCAGCCATGGCCATTGTTCAGTACCAAGCAAAGATCTGCAATCATTTGTTCTGCTTTCAAAACATGGAGTTAATCCGTGGCCCTTTGTTCACTGCTGACTCCACAGTGGGTTTGCATAATGTGTTTATGATAATCCTGGGATGAAAAGTATTAATTGGATTGAGGAACAAACGCATGTATAGTCACTAAAACATGCATAATCATAATAAATAGAATATAACAAAGAATTACCTCTTATAGATGTCAACAACAAAGCATTGTGAATTTTCTCTGATATTTTATGAGAAAGTCATCACAAATAAATCGAACAATAAACAGAATAAATAAACAGTGTGCCTCTGCGTTGTGTCCTCTTATTTCTTTTAATAATGGTTCCAACATTCATATATACTGTTAGGGTCTGAATAAGCGACACTTGGCAGTGGCTAAATAACACTAGAAAAAATTCACAGGGAAACAGGGAACTACAATATGTTCTCTGTCTCTATAACCTATGTCTGCCACCGTGGACTGGAAATACATCTGCAGTTTATATGGATATAGAAGGGTGAAATCATGGAACTACCCCCTACTGGACATGTCCTCTACTACATTTAGAAATAATATTTAGGGTTCTATATTTTATTTATTATTGAAGTAAAAGTCTCAATTTGGGTTTGTTCAATGAAGTATTGTTAAGAGCAGTATATAGCCAGAATATTAGGTTTCTGGAAGTCAGATCACCAATAAAGTAATGTAGTGCTTATGTCCGCCAATTAATGTTTTATTTATTTATTTTTTATTTTGTGCCTAAAAATCAGGGGTGTGCTTATATTTTTTAGAATTGGATTTTTGATCAAATTTTGATATTTTCGATTTTTTTTTCAAGAAGTTGTGTGGATTACCTTTATTTACAGTTATTTGGGTGATGCTTTGGTCCAAAGCAATTTACAGAGATTGCTTTGAGATGAGATTTGAGATTATGTTCAATGTGTTGAAGTCATAAGTCTGAAGAACTTTATGGCCAGGTTCCATAAAGAGCACTTTATGGAACTTGGAATGTGTCTTGGTGTAATTGGTGCTTCACGACATACATTCAATTACACAGACAGAACCATGACATAAAGTGACAGTGCACATCAGGGGACATATAAACATATAACATAAACATAAACAAATATAAACAGATTCTGTACAGTGTGTTGGTCTAAGTGGCAGTAGAAGTCATTGTATTGAGGTGGGGGGGTCAGCTGGGGGGAGTTGGGACACAGTTCAATAGGTTGACTGCGGTGGGGAAGAAGCTGTTTCGGTGGCGTGAGGTTCTGGTCATGATGGTCCGGAGCCTCTTGCCTGAGGGGAGGGGATGAACGTGTTCGTCACCGGGGTATGAGGGGTCGGCCACTATCCTGGCTCCCCGTTTCCGAGGACACTCGGAATTTGCTCAAGGACACTTCCGTTGTGGTATCTTCCCATCCGGGTTTCAAACCTGCAACCTATCAGTGTCTTCCTAGGGCACAGTACTTGCACATATTATAGTAGAGTATATAAAATGTTCGGTTTTTGCCTTTTGAACACTATTTTGATTATTTATTGACAATTAATTATTTATTTAGAGATTTCTTGCATTTTATTATTTTTAATATTGAAAGTCTATGGTTTTTATTTCATTGGTAAAAAATCACAAATGCTTCATTTAAAATAGCCTGTTGCTGTACTCATGATAAAATGAAAATGTAACCTTTGAAGCTATTCAACACATCAGCTCAAGATCTGCACATGCATGTTTAAAATGTCAACATGTATATCAACACTCTCTATGATTGAGCTAGGTTGTAAGACATTGATCCACAAAACTGTAACCCTTTTTAAGCAAAAAAGAAAAAGTTCCACATAGAATATTTGGTGCTCCATTCAACCATATCAAGAGTTTCGTCTGTGCTACGATTGCAGTACATAAATAGTCTCTACTGAAAACGAACCTTGTCTGGGTTTGCCAGAAAGTGCTGTATCAAGCCAGATGCAGGAAAAGAGTTTGTGGTTAAATGAGACAGACCAACCGTGGCCAAAATTAAACATAATATGTCTGGCGCACAAGCAACACGTCCCACACCTCGAAAAAACAAAACCGGTGAGGTACGGCAGACTGTTTTTCATCAAATCTGAAAATAGCCAAATGGCGTGAAATTGACATTGCGGATGACTTCTAACGGCTGACCTTTATTGTTCAATCACAGGCTTGTCCGGCAGGATCACGGGACTTTAGGGAGAAGCAGTGTGCTGATTTTGACAACATGCCTTTTCGTGGGAAGTACTACAATTGGAAACCATACATCGGCGGTACGTTCCCAGTTCCCAGAGTGCTGAAGAGTGTCCAGAGCTCCAAAACCGAGTACAGAAGACTGACAGCCTTTTCAAATCTGGGCTAATGTGACAATGTAAAAAACGCAATACTTTGTGTACCCAGCTAACACCAACAGTGAGAACTTCTCTTTGATGGTCAAAGAATTCTTGGGATTCCTGTTTGAGCGCTGTATTTGTAGTCCAATCGCATACTCACAAGAGAGAATTGTGGTCTTCTGGCGTGTTCATTGGCATAAAAAGGCCGTATTTCTTGTTTACAGCAAAAGGGCTTGGAGCCAACAAAACAAAGCGAAAAGTCTTTCCAAATCACAATGAAAATACGTTCCTGGTGGACTGGGTCATGTCTTTATTACATTGCCCTGTAATAAGCATTATGATTACTAATTGTTTGGCTCCACAGGCTCATTCTGGAAGTGGACTTTAGTTGTAAAGCCTGTGATAACCTTTGTTGATGTCTCCATGGTTTTTGTTGGCAGTCCTGTTAATCTCTCTGTGTCAGTGCAGTAATGATGTCAGGCCGAGCGTTCAGATTCCATGAGTAATGCCTCTCTTGTGCTCGAGTGCTTTGACTGGATTGTTAATATCAACAAAGGCATAAAAGAAACCCGCGGGCCCGGTCTAAAAGCCCAGTCTGAGACGGTCACTAGAGGACCGGTCGGTGAATCACTTATCAATGCCCTAGTGAAGCGAGAGATTGATTTGCTCTGTATTGATTCTGGTTTATCGCATGTAATATAAATTGAGGAGGACGGATCTTCATCGATCACTAGAAAGCATTTTCCACCAATGTCGGACAGATTGACATTCATAAGTAGCTCAAAAGCAGGTCTTTATTTCAGGTGGAGTGAAACCATGTGCTCTGAATTGTCTGGCTGAAGGCTATAACTTCTACACCGAACGCTCCCCTGCGGTCATTGATGGGACGCGGTGTCAGGGAGACTCTCTGGACATCTGCATCAATGGAGAATGCAAGGTGAGCCAACATTTGCTTTTAATTTAACTTAATTGTCCAATTTATTTCACTTTTTGTCCAACATGACTTACGAAATGAAATTGGGCTCAGTGTCTTCAGCTCAATTCAGTTGTGGGACTGAGATACGAACCTGTGTCCAACTCTTTACCATTAGGCCAGAACTGACCTGATTGAACAAGTACATTTCACCATTTAGAAGATTTCCCCCACTAGAATTAAACTGTCTGTCTATCTATCCATTCATTTATCAGTTATGCATTGAATTTATAGCTATCCTTGTGATTCGAGCCTACAAGCTTTGATGATGCTAACAGCATTTTCTACTTATTAAAAAACACGACAGATAAACAGCTTCAAGTTTACTTTAATTCACAAATCCATTAAAGTAGTGACTGGAAGCGGTTCAATATCCAGTAAGCAATTTGTTTCACTTAGTTTTCTACTTGGCTAAAGATGATGGACCTTTCTTGGGTGGATTTTGAAACTGCTTGTGCCAAAGCACAAACAAAAAGTTCTCTGCATTTCCTGCTGGTTTACATTTGGTCCACATATCTCTGCTCTGTGTCCACCCCGCATATTATCTCAAGCCAGACTTGAAACGGAACTTGCAGCTATCTGGATGCGAGGCAGGTGCTCTAACAAGGCTTTCCTCACTGTGTCTGTCAGTAGTGTGTGTTCGAGAGTGAGGTTTACTGATGCAGTTCCACCGGATGACACCAATTACACTCGCACCTTTCCGGGTCACGGCACCAACATCACGATTTCTGTCCATCCCTTACTCTCGGTCATAGCAGTACGCAAAATCTAAGTCAGAAACTTCAAAGATGAACATATCTGACAGTATAAATAGATATTTTAGTATTTTTCTAAAGTAATCTATCATTTACATTATGATTTATTAGCATTTTGAAACAACAACATGCTGGGAGTCAAATCCATGTCCATTAAACATACTCTGTTAATTTTATAATCTGTAAATTATGAAGAAACCCCGCTTTACCACGCTTTCTAATCAGCGCTCAATTATCATGATGGATTAAAATATAGAAATATTCAGAATGTGGGTTAATTACTAGCAATTTGTTTCTACNAATAGCATTTTGAAACAACAACATGCTGTCACTGGGAGTCAAATCCATGTCCATTAAACATACTCTGTTAATTTTATAATCTGTAAATTATGAAGGAACCGCGCTTTACCACGCTTTCTAATCAGCGCTCAATTATCATGATGGATTAAAATATAGAAATATTCAGAATGTGGGTTAATTACTAGCAATTTGTTTCTACCTATTCTAGTTTTTGAACTCTCTAGGAATAAAATGTGTCTGGAGCTTTTTATTTCTTTTTCTAATGATTGCAGACTGAATTCTTGATTTATGGCTGTTAAGAGACTATTTAAATTGATCTCCAAGGTATCTGCTTTGATCTGATCTGGACCGATGAAACACTTCGAATGTTCTCAAAAGCTCGAAGAATTCAGCCCGTGCTGCACCCAGCAACATCGCAATGCTTTTTGGATCAGACCCTTGAAGTTTAATAATATTAATTCGAGTACAGACATGCAGGGCTTTACGGGGAATATCCCAAGTGAAACATAAGAGCAGTGCATAGATACTAATTTCTGTTTTCTGTTGCACAGACACTAAATGCTTATTTGTACCTCTGATATTTTTGTGCGTGCTTTCAAACTGGGGCGTCTGTGGTGAACGCTGGAATCCAATTTGAAAAATCTTTTTGGCATTTGTTAAATACAGGACATAAACAAAAACAGTATGAAACTACTTAGTGTATTACAAATGTATATTTATATTTTAATATTATATAATGTATAATAAGAACATTGGAATTAATATTTAAAAAAAAATTTTTGAACCCCATTACTAACAACCTAATATGAAGCATAATAATAAAAACATTAAAATGTTTTGAAAACTTAAAATATTACACTTTTATCGCAATTCTACCGAGCCCCTGAAGAGACCTAGTCTCTGTGTGTGTGTGTGTGTGTGTGTGTGTGTTACAATGGTACCATTTTCTATCAGTGCAATAATGTATGTATGTATGTTTATAATTATTCGGATACTTATACAAAATTGTAGGCCCTAAAAATCTAAGAGCTAAAAATACATTTTTAGAAAAACCAAATAAATAATTTGTGAATTAGAAAAACATACAACCAATTTATAGCCTGAAAAATGGACCCTCAAGGTCACTGTTTATATGATTAGGAAAATAGACGAGTTTTGAGTTTCGTGGAATTTTTATATTCCCAATGTATTTTGCATCTTTAGATTTATGTTCTGTAATGTAATGCAATTTTTATGTTTGGCAGAATGTCAAAGCAGCATCAGACTCTCGTTCTCCCACTGCTCTCCAATTTATGCGCATAGTTGTAAAGGTTTATTAATATAGAGTCTTTATGGATGTCTCAAGATCAAAAAAATCAATATCTTCTTCCACTCTGCAAACTTTGAGTGCAAAAAACACACAATCGCAAACTTCCAAATTCCCTTGAATAGTGCGTACAACATTCCATATAGTCAGTCTTATAATGAGTTGACAATAATTAACCAAAAAATATGACAACAAGCAGCATCCATTGACTTAATTTAATAACTCATTCAAGAAAAACACTCTAGATGCTTTCACAGTTCTTGCCGGAAAAACATCTCTGTGCTTCTTTTCAGCACGTTGGCTGTGATAACATCCTGGGTTCGGATGCTAAGGAGGACAGATGCCGTGTGTGCGGCGGGGACGGCACGACATGTGAGGTCACCGAGGGCCTGTTCAACGATTCGCTGCCCAGAGGAGGTCAGGAGGTCGCACGCCATAAACAATCCATGTAAACATGTCACCCGAATTAACGTTCTCCCTTTAATCCGTCACGAGCTAAGAGCAGCGGCCGAGCCGGGCTACTACCGGTGGTCTTTTTACTATCAGGCTTATAAACATGTAAAATACAGTGAGGGGAAATCTGCCGGCCACTGCTGAGCTATTTGAAACAAGAGCTGCAAGGAACGATGGCTGGCTTACGAATCCCGATCCGGAGAGCTCGCCGAAGGCCTGCCAAACACGACAAGTTTTTAATCGCTTTCCACTAGAGAAGTCCCACTTGAAGAAAGCACAGCACAGGCGAATGGAGGAACGCATTGTCTTTTTGGCAGTGGCTTCTGTCAGAGGGCCAACGGGGCGCTTTGGCCAAGCATGACATTTTTCATGGATATGCAGCCCCTTTTTTTTGTCTTTGTCAGACGACCAATGATAAAGCTTGTGTTTTTGGGTCAAGTAACAAGTTGTCAAAATAGCAGCAGAAAGGCAACAGATGAGAATTAATTGCATCATCCGGTGAGAGAATCAGTAAAACTTCTAATATTGCATGTGTTAGGTCTGGATCCAAGAGTATTCTCCGTAGTAAGGGGCTGTTTTCTCCTTTTAAGGTATAGCTGGTAAATCATTGAACGTTATGGGGGGAGGGAAGGCAACCGGGTGGGATTCTTCCCTCGCGACGAATTTACTGTTGCCACGTTAGTCAGCGTTTCTTTGTGGATGCTTCGAAATTACAGCGTGACCAAGTTCAATTCAAAGCATCGTTGTTTGACACTTTCAGTCCAGACAAGGTGAAGAAATGCAGGACTGTCGTCATGCGGTGGTCTCATTCAAACCTTCATGTTTTGCAGGTTATATGGAGGTTGTGAGGATTCCGAAAGGATCGGTTCATATCGAAGTCCGAGAAGCAATCGTGTCAAAGAACTACATCGGTTAGTGTTTTTCTTCTGTTCTGGTCAATTGGACGTTTGGTGATTCAGTTGATGTTTATTTCTAACTCCATGAGCGAAGCTACCAAGCGTGATTAAACTATTCAAAATGAAATCCAAACAAGACGTCTTGAGCGCAGAAACGTGTTGTGTGTTGTCTATCATGAGGATGTAGATGTTTTTCCTCATCGTTTGAAGGGAGGTTTTTTAGATGTTCCTCTCTAGATGTTCTTCAAAGGGATTGTTGCGAAACCGTAAAGCACATTTAGTCTCCTTCAAACATTTTGTAGGCATGTGGTGTATGTCTCATATTGTCCTTGTTTAAATCAACCATATTTGGAATATATTTTCCTATTTAAAATGGATGATTCAAATTTGGTATATAACAGTGATTCTTAAATTCCTGTAGCTTTATGAATCACCATTGATAAATGTGGGAATATATTTTTTTGTACATTTGAAGAAAACGTGTACTAGCTAGAGATGCATTCTTTTCCATCACGATGAGTGTGAGTCCTAATATTTAATCACATGGTCACATCAATCAATCCATCCATCCATTTTACGGAGACCCGGAGGAAACACACCCAAGCATGGGGAGAACATGCAAAGCCAAAAGATTGAGAATGACTCTCAAACTCACACCTTGAGTCTCAAACAGGCGGCAGCGCTACCCACTGCTCCACTGTCACTTAACTTAGTTACTTAGTTACTGTCACTTAGTTTGCTAAATCAAAATTGTCACATTCACCCATTTTTTTAGTTTAAACAAGATAGAAGACAATTTCCGTAAATTGAGACACATTGAGAATAGATCATTTTGTCTCAATTAACAGACTTTCCTGATTAAGCAGCACCTTCATAATCACAGGCTGTAGGTTTTTGAACCACTGAGGAGAAATTACAATATTTGGTCAAGTAATAGGTTAAGTAATAGGATGTTACAGATCTTTAGAATTTGTCCCAAATAAGCGGCTGACCTTTATTAAACAGAATAACCAGAACTATATGCTTTTCTGTAGTTTAAACTTGATTTTATCATAAACTAGTTCTAGATTTTAACTGGAACACAATTAACAACTCTAGTCTTCAATCCATAATAACAGCTTTTTATTTAAACCTTGTGTTATCTCAGACGTGTTCTCAGAGTTGAAATTTGCTTAGACGTGTGAGATTTTCTGCAAAGATGCTTGTTGTGACTTCTGGGTTTGGTTTGTAATGGATTGTTGACTGGCTGTTTCTCTTGTCAAAGCTTTGAAATCGGAGGGTGATGATTACTACATCAATGGAGCCTGGACCATTGACTGGCCACGCAAATTTGACATCGCAGGAACAGCTTTCCACTATAAGAGGCCTTCAGATGAACCCGAGTCGCTGGAAGCGTTAGGTGCTACAACAGAAAACCTCTTCATTATGGTGAGCGCTTTATACTGTTGTTTGAAAATGAAGTGCTAGTGAATCTTTTCTGAGTTTCTTTGGCAAACAAAATCTATAGTGCCTAGAGAAAGTGCTGGAAATCACGGCCCAGCTGGAACACACACACAGCTGGAAAAAGCACCGTGATTCATTAACATAGTTTTGCATGCGCACATAAAAGTATTCTATTTTTAGGATTTAAGTGACCTTGATTCCAATAATGAGCTCTTCTATTTCTGGGTCCATTCTACGCTTTTCCATGCCACGCTTTGTTTTTCCATTTCTGGGTCACAAGGAGCTGTAGGTGGGACACACTCTGGATAGGTGGCAAACCAATCAATCACAGAGCAGGATACATAAACATTAACACTCTCACTCACACAAACCTCCTCAAACTCCAATTCTCCTAAACTTTTTTTTTTTTTTTTTACTCTTAAACCGATTGAAGTACCTGACTGTACTTTGGTCTGGTCCATGTACATTTCAGTATTCAGTTTTCAGAGTTTATTGTCTTGAAGTGTACTGTGTTTTGTATACCTGTACAGTTGAATTGTAATTTTTGTCATAGTAAAACTTTTGTTTCTTGTCGTAAAAGGTGCATTTTTTGTGTTTCTTGCTACAGGTGCTACTACAAGAACAAAATCTGGGAATCCAATACAAGTTCAACGTGCCAATCCAGCGAACGGGAAGTGGGGATAATGAAGTGGGCTTCTCCTGGCATCATCTTCCGTGGTCTGACTGTTCCGCTACATGTGCCGGAGGTGAGTCCACCAACACACACACACACACACAACCTGACAGAGTATCATATTGCATTTGTATCATAGTGGGGCCAGACCATTGACTTACATACAAAACACTATATTTCCTGCACCCGGTTACTATAACTAANGCCTTATAAGTGAAAGATTACAACATTTTGTATAGCGAGTTATAATCTGCACTTTTATAGTCTGAAAAATACGGTATATATCGTCATGTGAAATAATGAACTTGCCGTTATAGTTATCGCCGTTGATAGCCTTAAAGTAGAATTATGGGATTTTTACAGCCAAGAATTTTTCTTCAGTGAATAAAAAAATAGAATAGCACAATCTTTTATTAAAAGTCACTGGCCCATCCTATGTAGCTGCTTTTTTAAGCAATCCAGTCAGAAACCAGATGAACCTCACAGGCAGGCCAAGCTTGGCATGAACTGGCTTTACTGGAGGCTGACGGTCTGTGTATGGCATCGTGAGGTGCTCTGCCATTACCGTGAAAATGCTCACTTACACAACAAAGAGCCAAAGAAAAGATTGGCTTGTCTGTAAAAGTCATTCACCAATAGACTCACTTCAACAGAGGCATTTTTACATCTCGATATAATACCGAGTGAAGAATAATATTGACTCCATGCGCACACAGCGCTCTGTCAGCAAGTGAGACCCTGGGAGAAGAGACAGAACGAGTTTTACCTTCGGGATGAATCCGGACCACACAACACAAGCTGCTGAAGTGTCAAAATCGTTCCCATAGCTGCGAGTGGAAGGAAGATAAATGGAGGGGTGTTTTTTGTCTTTTTACAGGCTCTCAGAAGCAAGAGGTGGTTTGTAAAAGGTTGGACGACAATTCGGTGGTCCAGAACAACTACTGCGACCCGGACAGCAAACTACCGGAGAACCAGCGGCCCTGTAACGACGAGCCGTGTCCTCCTGAGTGAGTATGGGTTGTGAAAGTGTCCTGGCAGTTGTGGAAACCCACAAATCTCATAAAGAAATGCACAGATCAGATTTCATTGCAAAACCGAACGAAAATATGAAAACACTATACGGTGAAATGAAAAGAAATCAAAGATTTTCCAAGATAAAATGGTGGTTTCAGTTTTTATTTGGACATTTTCAGCGCATAACTGTATTGCTCGCATTGATTTAAATTTTCTTATTACAATAACAGAATTAGCGTTGTGGATTAAGTTTGAACTCAGTCCATTTGAAATCATTTTTCATAAAGCTTCCTGTGAAGGAAAGTTAAATCTTGATTAAATATTTAGATTTAAAAAAAAAAAANACACACACACACACACACACACACCAAACCTCCCTCTGATGTCACACCAAGGAAATTCAGCCACATTTTAGAATACTGTGCAGCGACAAACACACACTTCTGCATGCACAGTAAGCCACACGATTGCAAGTTCTCATGTGGTACACGCCAATATCCAAAGCCTGACAACATCAAAAAGCACAACCTTTCAAAGAAAAGAAAGTATTTCATCTTCACCCGTATAATAACCTGACAATGACACGAGCGGGTTCACTCACAACGGCCCAAAGAAAGCATTGCGGAAAGAAAGGGCTAATTGGAGGAATTACGTGCGTATTAGGCTCCCTGGATCCGCTTTACTCCCAGTTGGCTAATCTGCCCATTCTGTTTCTTATATTGTTTGTTGCCTTGGTTACAGGAATACATAAATGTACCATAGTGGTACAGTGCGGTAGCTGTGGAGTACAGCCGGCAGGAGTTGAGCTGTTCAGTTGAGTAGTGCAGTCTAAATTTAGGGACGTGTCTCTCCATGTGGGCTCTTTGGAAAATGACCCAATCTTAAGCTGTGGCAGTTCCATCGGCAACTTTGAAAAATGGTTTGGAAATACTACTGTATTGCTTCTCAATACCAAGAAAAATATTTGTATCCAGATTATCCAGAATTCTTTCCTATATACAGTACAATATAATTTTAAAACTAAAACTCTTGAACAAGAAGAAGTTTGTTTGGTTACATTAAACATACATTAAATAAAGAAACTTACACAGAAACGTAGTAACATGACGAGGTGCAACGTTAATGACACAAGGAGTGCAACACAGGTGACAACTAATATACAAGGCTAAATGAGATGAACAGGTGGAAACAATGAAACACATGATTACAAATAGAGACAAACAACAAAAATCCTGGCCTTTGTAGTCCATAACCAGTTCATGAATCGCAATAAAATTTGCATACAGGTTTAAGAATCTGTTATTATTTTGTGAAACCACAAAGGGAATAAACCGGTTATTGATTAAAATGACTCAGCTCACGCTGGGTTTAATAGAAAATGCAAATTGAAATGCAAGATTGAAAGATAATGTAATGGTTGTCATTTATCATTGACGTTGAAATTGTAAATATTTTTAAATGTTCAGTTCAGTGCAATGGCAGTTACAACTGTGAAAAGTGCCTTACAAATGCTCAGAACTTGAACTTNTCAATTATTTATTTTCACCAGTGAAACCAATATAACATCTCAACATTCACAAATATACATTTCTGATATTCAAAAACAAATCAGTGACCAATATAGCCACCTTTCTTTGCAACGACACTCAAAAGTCTGCCATCCATGAGTTCTGTCAATGTTTTGATTTCTTCACCATCAACGTTGCGTGCAACAGCCACTACGGCCTCCCAGACACTCTTCGGAGAGGTGAACTGTTTTCCCTCCTTGTAAATCTCACGTTTGATGCTGGGCTACATGTTCTCTATAAAGTTCAGATCAGGTGAACAAGGAAGCCATGTCATTAGTTTTCCTTTTTTTAGACCCTTTCTTGCCAGCCACGCTGTGGAGTACTTGGACGCGTGTGGTCGAGCATTATCCTGCATGAAGATCATGTTTTTATTGATGCAGACTTCTTCCTGTACCACTGCTTGAAGAAGGTGTTTTCCAGAAACTGGCAGTAGGACTGGGAGTTGAGCTTGACTCCATCCTCAACCCAAAAAGGCCCCACAAGCTCATCTTTGATGATACCAGCCCAAATCAGTGCTCCACCTTCACCTTGCTGACGTCTGAGTCACCTTTACTGATCCAGTCACGGGCCCATCAAGACTCTCTCTCATTTCATCAGTCAATAAAACCTTAGAAAAATCTATCTTCAGATATTTTTTGGCCCAGTCTTGACGTTTCAGCTTGTGTGTCTTGTTCAGTGGTGGTGGTTTTTCAGCCTTTTTTACCTTGGCCATGTCTCTGAGTATTGCACACCTTGTGCTTTTGGGCACTCCAGTGATGTTGCAACTGAAATATGGCAAAACTGGTGGCAAGTGGCATCTTTGCAGCTTCACGCTTGACTTTTCTGTTTATGGGCAGTTTTTTTGCTCCTTGGTTTTTCCACACGCTTCTTGCGACCATGTTGACTATTTTGAATGAAACGCTTTGTTAGATGATTGTTAGATGGTCACGCTTCAGAAGTTTGGGAATTTTAAGAGTGCTGCATCCCTCACTGTTTTTGACAAGATATCTCACTATTTTTGACTTTTCGGAGCCTGTCAAGTCCTTCTTTTGACCCATTTTGCCAAAGGAAAGGAAGTTNAAAACTAAATAGAAACCAAATAGAAGTTATTTAAAAAACAAACAGAAATCCTGTGATGATCCAAATGAAATTTGACGCACCAAGTGATTCCATTTGCTTGGCCAAATCCTCTGGTTGCTCATCCAAGAAAAAGTCTGGAAGCAAAGGGTGTCCTGAAAAAACAAAGTGCATTAATTTACTTCAATTTTAAAATGGAGAGCTGATGTATTACACAAACAATATATAATAAAAAAGGAATACATACAAATTATCAGTTTAATTAAGATTAATACAATTTGATGAATAACAATAGCTAATAAATTAAATATGAGCACTATCCAAAACCAACCTGGCTGAACTGCATAAATGTCAAAATCCCGGATGCCTTCCTTCTTGAGAAGGTCTTCATCAATGACAAACTGCCCCGTGAATGTAGTTGGTTTGCTCAAGATGGCATAGGCAGCATCAGCGATGATCTCCACTTTCCTACATTGTTTTCCAATCCCAGAACCACCCAGCATGTCCATGGCAGCGGTCTGGATGGCTAGGGGAAAACAGTTTGAAAGAAAAAACAATGATCATTTTTCTTGCAATCGTTTCATTTATTTNGAAGGTCTTCATCAATGACAAACTGCCCCGTGAATGTAGTTGGTTTGCTCAAGATGGCATAGGCAGCATCAGCGATGATCTCCACTTTCCTACATTGTTTTCCAATCCCAGAACCACCCAGCATGTCCATGGCAGCGGTCTGGATGGCTAGGGGAAAACAGTTTGAAAGAAAAAACAATGATCATTTTTCTTGCAATCGTTTCATTTATTTCATAATATGTGTTACGTATGTAAAAAGAAATGCGTG
>SOMO01000151.1:80207-92231 GCA_028128575.1 Paedocypris carbunculus
ACCTAAACAAAAGTCACCCTGGAAACGTTTTTCAAAGTTTTTCCAAAAGTGACTGTAATTTGTTGGGACTCATGTGCGTGTGCGTTTTTTAAACATTAACAGACAATGACAATTTTATCGAGCATATAACAGGATATAAGATTTTAATGCATATCCAGTAAATCGGACCAGGAAGTTATTACGACCACAATGATCCTGTCCGGTCGTGTCCAAGTAACTAAAATAAACTGTCTATATATTTAACACACAAACCCTTTAAGAAACCATAACTGACGTGAACCTCCACTTATCTAGCTTCCTCTATGAGCTACTGCGAGAACTTCTCTGCCACATAATTCCTGTGGATATATGGGTCAAAAGGTCATTCGTCCCAATCCCACTTAAGACACCCACTGACATATCCCATCTGTCAGAGCGTCGCGCGCTAATAAAGTCTGGTTCATTTCAAGGGGATGAAATGGGATGGATGCTGGAAACCCCTCGCAGACGGTCAAGTCCCATACTCACCTTTCGGACGAGATTCTTCTCTGGTCGCGTGGAGAGTAATGGCTGCACTTTGTGTGTTGTATGGTGTATCCAGGCAACGCGACGTGTTTCCATCGACGTCATAGTAGAAACGCTACTGGAATACGTCTCAGCTTTTCAGACAGTCGCAATTGACTCCCTGCAGCGACGCGGCGCGCTAATGTAGAACAGCTGACAGTAGTCAGAGCTTCAGTTTAACTATTACAGTGACATTCCACAAGTAGCTTTCACTCGCCGTTTAGTTTAGGCCAGAATTCAGACGTGTCCCACAAGTGACTTGAAACCAGAGGTGTAAGGAGTACCTGAAAACCATGCTTCAGTAAAAGTGCAGATAGCTAACTGTAAAAACGCACTACGTATGAATTACTCCATTACTAGTTACTAGTCGCCAATTCCAAGAAGACGAGTAAAAGTCATAAAGTATGCAATTTTTAAAAAACTTAAGTATTTTATTCGTACTGAATTTAGGCTCAAAAGCACCAATAAAATGTGAAAAGCAAGAAACTCTTTATTTCTGAGGTTTTATTCCTAGAAATTAAATGAATTTAACACCTCAATGTTGCAAAATGCCAGGACAAAATAGCTCATAAATAGCAGCTGGTACCTTCAGCATCCTGCAGATGGCGATATCGTCTTGTCCGCCTAAGAAAAAGATGCCGTCTTGTTGCGCACAATCACAATATAGTGTCCAATCAAATGTAGTGGAGTAAAAAGTACAAATACAACTCAATAAAAATGTAGTCAAGTGGGAAGTAAATTTGCTTATTTTTGATACTCAGTACAAGTACAATGCAAGCAAGTAACAAAGTCTATTTACTCAAGTACTTTCCACCACTGCTTTGAACCGCTTCCAACCAAAATGATCGATGAGACCTCGCTACATGTTTTTCAGGTTTGTTTTTTTTTTTTTTCTTTTTCAATACAGTCAATACAGAATTACGTGTGCAATTACATCACAGCATTGAGACTGTGTGTGTGTGTGTGTGTTGGGTTTTAGTGTTCCGCGCAGTGTGGACTCGGCCAACAATCGCGGACCGTTCAGTGTCTGTCTTACACGGGACAGACCTCCAACGAATGTTCAGAGGCACTGAGACCCAAGAGCATGCAGCAGTGTGAGAGCAAGTGCGACGCGATGCCCATCTCTGGCACGGACGGTAAGACCACCTGATCAAACCCTCGCTGCATCCGTGTTGAGATTAACAGTCCGGTCTGCTTTCAAACTGCTTGGAAATTAACTAAGGATTATAATCTTCCTTTCTTTGCTGTAATTCGCCTCCTCTGTTTGGATGGTTTGAGAAACTCTGGAATCAATGAAGTTCCCTGACCCTGAATGAATCGGCGTACAGATTTCCTTTGCGAAAGGAAGCAGCGGCCGTTTATCTCTCCTAATGGATCCAAATGGGATTATTAGAATCCTAACCAACAGCAGTGACGGAACGTCTGCTTTCATTCTCTTCAGCCTCGGCTCTTTAAAGAGCAAGGAAGAGGCTGTAATGGAGACTGGCTGGTTAGCATGATGCTACGCTAATGCAGCTGGCTGTCTCCAGTTCAGATAGTCATCAGATGTGATCACCAGAAGAGCCTTGTGGGGCTCCTCGTCCTATCTTGACAGAGAGTTTTGGCTGTAAATCAACGGAACCGTCTCTAGCTTTATTTACGTTGTCAATTTATCGTGATTCCTTTACTCGTACGTGACAAAATTCAGATTTTTTACTTGACACCGTGTTTAAAGTACAGTTTCAGAAAACCTCATTCATACGTTAAAATAATTCAGACATAAACACTTCAGAACTTTAGCAGCTAACAGAGGCTAAATCGCTAAAGGTGGGAATATTTTCCAAGAAGTGTCTTTGTAATGTGGAAAATGGGAGTTTTTAGAGGTGAGCGGCAATTCATTTCATTTCAGGACACGTACATCAACTTTGCGACAGTAAACGTCATGATTTTTTCCGCAATAGGTTTTTAGATGTCACTGTTTCAGAAACCTCGCCCTATAACCTTTCAAAGCTTTGCAGGTTTTTATTTCCAAAGTAAGGTTGAAGTGCAAACTAAGGTAGAATTTGGTTTCATTTCTACAGAACGTGTGTGTCTCAACCCAAAGGGCCCGGAATACTATCGTTGTTTTGTTGGTGAAAGAAATATGCAGCTTAACACTTCACACTAAATCACGTTTCAGTCAGCTTTAAACTTTTGTTTAGTTTAGTTTAACAATGAATCAAGTCCTGAGTCATTGTTCCACTGGGATCATCTAGTCATTTTAAGGAGGAACGCACTCATAAAGGAAAGTTATATTTTTGGACACTTGTTGTTAAAAACGAATTTTTATGGCGCAGACTGAATACATTTTTCGAGAAACATCCCAGTCGGTTTTCCATACAATAAAAAAAAAACTAAAAACTCAAAAGGTAATACTGTCTGCCCCAGAGACAAAGCCGTGAGAAGACATGACGGACACACCAGCATTCGGCAATAAAATAAAAAAAAGCAAACAAACCAGGATGGTTTTGTCACAAGCCTCCCAGCATTCCTGCTCTGAAATCACAATCACATGCTTGGTCTCATTCTATCCTTCTCTCATTGTTCCAGAGTGCAAGGACGTAAATAAGGTGGCCTACTGCCCATTGGTGCTGAAGTTCAAGTTCTGCAGCCGTGCGTACTTCCGGCAGATGTGCTGCAAGACATGCCAAGGACACTGAAACCAGAAGATGTCGAGCGGATAAAAAGGCAGAGAGACTGGGCATAGAACGTCTCTCGCTCACAAACACACACAAGATGGATCTAGCCTGGTGGAACCCGAACCACTGCTCAGCTCTGCGCTGACACTTTTCTTTTATTTTCACTTCTGTGAAGTGGGAATGTATAAAATGATCATTATTGTTGTTATTTGTATAATGATGATAATTTCTATGGGTTATTAGTATCAATGTCTTCTTTGAATAATCCAAGGTGCTGGACACATCACACGAAGAATAGAATGGCAGAGTTGTTTTCTTCACAGACAAGGTTGGGATGGTGGGCTTCAGTCCCAACCATGAGTTGATTTGACGTGGATGTCTCACAATCCCATTGGGAATCATTTGTTTTTGGAAAATTGATCTGATGTGGAGGCATGATGTGACAGAAAGATCATGGACTTTCTCCGAGCCAAATCGAACCAAATGGAAGGAAATGTGGTGGGGTGACTTTTGGATATCAATATCTTGTACCAGTTTTGGAGTCAGATGCTTCTTGACTTTGGTGCCAAATTATTGTTAAAAGACACTAGCTGTTGAAGTGAAACGAGAGATTCAGAGCCAAAGAGTAACAGGGTAGTGGGACGGGTGGTTGTGCAGGAAACATCTCCACACAAGTCTCAAGTCCAGATGTTTGTCTGACAAGATCATGCAACCACAGGCCAAAACGATCCAACAATATTTGGAAGTTGAACAAAAGCGATTGTCTTTCTAGACTTGCTGTGGACACCAGAGACAGATCCTTATTGTGATCCTGCTTTAAATTCCGTGGTTCTGACATTCCAAGTGTATGTTCCTGGATCCAGCGAGTTCCAATGCAAAAGCAAGTTAAGTGATGGGCCAGTTCTCCACAGATCCAGTCTTCAATCACCTACCTCTAATACGACCGCCATCCTTTCTTCTGTGACATTGCCCTCAGCCAACACTCCTACATACAAACCACCACAAACCTCTACTCAATGGTGCTGTTCTTTCTCGAGTGGAGGACAACCTGTCAGTCTATCATCTGTCCACTTGTTCTGAACACTTTGTCCTCACAGAGCTAGGTCAATGTTAATCAGAAGATCTTGTAATTGATCTTAAATGATCTACTTCCATCCTATGCATGTGGTGGCGTCTACCATCGTTTTTTCAAAAAAGGACATGTGTTCCTAGATAGGTGCATGGTGTTACAGTGGTTAGCTCAGTCACTTTATAGCTAATGAAGCTTAAGAACTGTGGTTGAGAACTTCCAGTGTGGAATTTGGAGGAACTGCTTTGCGCTCAGAAGTGAAGAGGATGACACCAGCTCCTAGAAGGTGCTAGTAGAAAACATTTTTCTACAAAACAACTTGCAGTACAACACTTCAGTTTCACAATCCACCAATGTCATTCTATCCCTGGGAACCTATGACCTGGCATATCTTCGTTATTATCATTATCCATCCATTTAATAAAGGCTCCTCTTCCATTTTTGGGTCATGGGGAGCTAAAATTTCTATAGGAATGAATGGGCAATTTTTTCCAGATGCTTTTCCAGCAGAAACACATGAACCATAGAAGAAACTTAAAGCTGGTCTTGAACAGTTATTGTATGCACCACCCACTACACCACCAATACCACCCTACTGTGACCAGAATGAGTTCTAAATGCCATACCAATAATGGGTAAGAGGTCTTGAATTTAAACCAGTGGATCTTCATTGTAATGCCCTCAGAATGTACTTCTAACAATTGCAGGCAGTTACTTGTTCCATATTTCTTGTAGATCAATCACATCAATTGGAGATTTAAAGCCCAAATACATTCTACAAGCGACAATGGCAGCTACAAACGCTTTGAGTTGTGGCAAGCGGTTCAGATGGAAGCTCAGAAACATCATGTGACTTCATATTTGATCACACCGTTCAACTGGAAAACCAATCAGACCATTGCAAAAATTTGACATCGAAACGGACAAATTGTCTGTGGTTTACCTCTTTTGTTCTTCCTGATTTGAATCTCGTATGGAAAACTACTCCGTTTTATTGACTCGTCGACTACATACTGTACTTCCCATTATCGGGAAGTCAAGCGATAGAGCATCAGTGAGGGTCAATATCCCATCTTCAAAGTTCTTCAATCATCCATTCTACTTTTGCTGCTGCTACAGAGTTGTAGCCACACACGCGACATTACGTACTGCAAATTGTTTCAAGGACGAACATTGCCTAGAGTGACTGTAGGCCTGAAGCGCCAAGGATCCGGATAGTGTGTATTGTAAAATCCTAAGGCTTGAAGAACAAGTTTACTGCCTTTGGGACATATGGACTCTCAATAAGACGCTCAGTGAAACCGGTACTGACGCTGTGAACTTTGAATGTCACGTTGTTTGACCTATTGAAGAGAGTTGTGCGTTTTTTTTGTGAATAGTTGCTTGCATTTTATATTCAGTATTAATGTTGGTACACTGTTACTAATTATTTCTTTGTAAATTATATGCTAATTTATTGCAATACGTCACTTGTTGTCGTTTTTTTTTGTATGTTTCACTGCATGCAAACTGAGGTTTAGCGTAGAAACGAATGCAGTGAATAACACCCTCACTCGCTTTTGTGTTTTTTCTTAAATGTGAGTTGAATGAGTTTGGCTTGGAGAGCGGAGGACGCTTCATGAGTTTGGATGCATGCCGCTTTTATGGTACTGTTATTTTGAAAGCTGGTGTCAAAGGGTAAAGAAAATGATATTACTATAGTAACTTAAGAGTCCTTTGGTTTGTACCCTTGGTGATTCCTACATTATGTAACAAACTGAATAAAATTATTTTAAAAGTATTGTCTTATTTAAATGAGGGTTTTGTTATTCAATAGAACATTAAAATAATATGAGACCAAGATATTAAAAAAACATTATTGATATATGTTACCATAGGTGGAGTACATTACATACATTTATCTTATGTGAATTATTTTATCTATATTAGTGATAAACCACCAAAAACCGGAAGTTATGAGAATCTGTGGAGATTAAAAATATCAAACTCAATTAAATTTAAATTTGACAAATCCCACAAAAACTGCTTTACCCTGGAACAAGTTTTAAACACTTGTGCTGCATGAATATAATGCTTGAAGATGTTTGTACAGTGGTACCTAAAATTAATTCGGTATATGAAATTAATTTGTGCCGAGAGCAGTTTTGTAAGTAGAACATTTTGTAAGTAGAGACACGTTTCACATGTAAATGTTCTAATTCGTTCCAAGCGTTCCTAAATTCAGATGAGGTATAAATGATAAAATGTTGATAACAACTGTAATAAAAACATGTTACATAACAGTTATTGGGAAAAAAAAAGACATTAATGTTTTGAGAGGAGACGATCGGTGCGAAATGACGATCCCACACAAGTTACTGTACTGCTACGATTCCGGGTTATGATGATCGTTTGTTGTTGTTGTAGCAACATTTGCTACTTGTATCTTGAAACAATTTCGTACTTAGAGACAATTTTTTTCCTCAAAGACAAGCTTCGAAACTTTCGTTAGTAGAGACTAGTCGAGTAGTCTATGTGTATTGTACACTCCACAATACACAACTCCATTGATATTCAAACTAAGAGGGAAGAACCACATCGTCACCTGAATCATCTGGTAATCCGGAAGCCGGAAAGAGGGATTGTGCTGTGACAGCATAAGGTGGACAAATTTCTCTTGAGCGCCAATGAAGAACCGTGATTGGACGAGGCGGTGTAAAGCGCTGTGGTTGTTAGCGTACGGGGGGTGTGCGGGGGGCGGTGGTGATCAAAGGCAAGCTGATGGCAAGATTGCACTTGCATTTTGCACTTACCCAAAACAGATGTTTATCTTCCTTCTCGGAGAGGAACAAAGAGCTTGTTTGCCGGAGAGTGTATGTGGCCTAGAATTGCCTTTCTCAGGGAGGTCCGGTTTAATGCCGTCCCAATGTCATCTTACCCTAATGAAGACTTGCCAGTGATGAGGTCTTCCTCCATAAAGAACCATGACAGTTACAAGAATATCAAGCCTCGCTGTGTAGAGGAGAGTGAGGTCAGAGAAGCCGGTTTTTACGGCTGAAGGAGAATGGCAAACTAATTATTTCATCAGAAAGAGGCTTTGAAATTGTGGATTTATAATGATGTGTAAGTTGCCCCAATTGAGGAGTGAATTATACATTCAAGCTTAATCAGAATAACATTTAAAGAGTCTTACTTCACTAAACGATGTTAACGCTGCAAGATTCAAATTTTGACCGGAATATCGTTTAATTCTGGAACGTTTCCTGGCTGGAAACAGGACATATGGTAAGTTCAGTGAAATGTTAACTACTATTTCGGAAACGTCTTTCAAAACCGCAAGAGCTGCTTTACCAAAAACAAACCATTTTTTGTTTATAGAAAAAAAATGTTTAATTAATGTGTAATAAACATATATTTAACACCAACAAAAGAAATCAACACTGCCAAGATTCCAATCAACTTGAAGGATGAAGTTCATTATCCATAATTCAAAATCCCTACACTTTGGCAAAACGTTCAAAATGTTGTGTAGCTGTAGCTTAGCAACATGCTATCACCCAGCTATAGTGGAATCACTTGTGATACAAGTTCTGTATCACTTTTTAAAAGGCAGCACAAGTGCTTTCCAAGCACAGAGGACATCGCAGAGACGGCTTTGATAAAAAAAGGTGTGAAAGGGATCCGACCTAGAATGTACCACCCCAACAAAGACCACCTCAAGCTTTAAATAGATTCTTAATTATAGGGGCTGATAAACAGATGCAGGAAGAAAACATGCGGGACATGAGACTGCACACAAACTGTCACCTTTACAAGGCTTTTGTCGCTTTAATCTCCTACAGGCACATTCATTTGAAAGTTTATTTATCTTTATCTAAAGTTTAATTTAATTGCAGTTAATCGGGACACATTGAGAATGGATCAACTTGTCCCGAACACTACACAGAATTGAACACTGCACGGAGTCAAACTCTACAGTGTCGAAAACTACACAGAATTGAACACTGCACAGAGTCAAACTCTACAGTGTCGAACACTACACAGAGTCGGGACACTGCACAGAGTCAAACTCTACACAGAGTCGAAAACTATACAAACTGGAACACTACACAGAGTGGAACACCACATAGAGTGAAAAAACGAACCCTAAAAACTAAAACACTATAAGGCTGAAGTAATAGAATTTGTTTCGGAACGTTCAGGATTTTGCCTAATAAAATGATTTTGCTTTCCCACTTATTCAGTGTCCCATCTACAAATGACTTATATTCAGTGTGTACAGCAAAGAAAGACTTCTGTTGTGCATCTGACAAGAAACACAAAAAACCTTGAATCTTGATTGCAGTGTCGCATGAAACCCTATGTCTACGCTTTCGAAGAATTGATCGAAATCTGCAATGAGCAACAGTTTTCCAGACGATCAACTCTTTTGATCTTTGGCACAGAGAACGACTGGATCTGGATTTAGGCCAGAGAGAAGTCTGAATCATCAAGTGGCTTCTGTTAATGCATCAGATCCACCAGGAGATGATATGATGAGGTGTTGCAGATAAAGACCAAATTGAAAACAGAAATCAGGAAAGGGAAATTGGCATTCAAGTTTTCCCAAGCTGAATGTAAAAAAAAAAAAAAAAAAAAAAAAAAAAAACAAAGCGTCCACCACAAGTCCAGATGGTGTTACTGGAGACAGTGCACCCAGGCTGGAGGTATGACATGAAGGAATGCTGCCCTGAAGTTGGAAGGTCATGTCATCAGTAACTGTTATCTTCCAAGCTGCTTCCAGAGGCTCGGCTGAGTTCTGATCCCGGTTACTTTCCCACAGCTGAGAACCATATTGCAGCACTTTAGAGAAGATCAAAGACAAATGGCTACTGAGCCGACAAGCTGTACAGCTTCACTTCAGGTTTACATGCTCCTGCCTTCAGAGCTTTCTAAACTCTCTCTCACACACACACACACACACACACACAAGCCAATAAACAGGTTTCATACTGTTCTTTTCCATAAAACAACAGCTCATTCTGCACCATAGGGACTTTAGTGGAGTCTATTCAACTGATGCTCAATTTTTGACATTTAATATTGTAATTCAACTTAACATGAGGAACATATCAGACTTCGGTCAAATGTTTTGCTCATCTTCTTTTCTAAAAACGCTTGTGAAATATGTGTATGATGAGTAATTAGACAACGCAATTACCAATCAGAACTGCAAGTCTGATGACAAAAACACAGCAGGAATTTGATTGGCTGACCAAATTTGGTTTAATTATTAAAATTTACAGCTTACAAATAAATGTAGCTGAATTTATTTGTTAATTTAAATTGTATATAAATTAATAAATGTTATAAAAATTAAAAAAAAAAAAAGTTTTTAGTCAGTTTAGTCAAATCAACCGATTTGGTCCAACTTTTCAAATGCACTCTTCTTACCAAATAAAATCTCACATTCGAAAAAAATCCTCAGATGCTTAAATCCGAAGTGACTTAAATATACTATACTTAACATTAATATACTTAACTAAATATACTTAACAATAAACCAGCTTCACTAGGATTTGATTAGGATTTGAACCTACAACCTTAGTGTTGCAAACACCAGCTCTGCTGATGGAGCTAAAGGAAGCTTTAGTGAATGAGCTTGTCAATACGGCCACTAGGGACCGTATCAAAGTTGTGCTGTGCATTTAATCATTCAGTGAAGTGAACACACACAAACCTGGAGCAGTGGGCAGCCTTAAACCATGATTCCCAGGAGTGTAAGTGTGAGACCATATCTTGCTCAAAGACATTTGTGAAACCCATCAGACCAGGACCCGAACCTGCAACACTTCGGTAGCAGATCCAACTCCCGAAAACTCGACCTATAATCTTTACACGTAAAAACCCACACGATTCTCATCAGAACAGTGTCCTATGGAGGCAATAGTGCGCTCAGGACAGCAGTGAAACTTTCAGACAGGGCACCTTGGGTTATTTTT
Source organism: Paedocypris carbunculus (assembly GCA_028128575.1). Classification (NCBI taxonomy): domain Eukaryota; kingdom Metazoa; phylum Chordata; class Actinopteri; order Cypriniformes; genus Paedocypris; species Paedocypris carbunculus. The sequence goes on from SOMO01000151.1 coordinate 90,437, forward strand.
CTCACCACTTTGCTCTTCTGACTTTAGCGAGACATTCAGGTAAGTAGATTAATGGTACAGCGAATCAATATCTAATCACTTAGACGAAAGACCCCGCCGTGCCTCTTACTTTAAGCACACGTGGCTAATGAAATGGCGTACACGATGTGAAAGATAAAGTGCATTTGTCTTCTAATACCCTCTAGTTCCTGTATTTACCCTTTAGGGGGCAACGGGCCACAGAGTTTTGAATGTATTCTAAAAGCTTTGTCCGCTGCGTGACAAGCGTAGCATAGCGATAAGCAAAACAGTTGATGGCCAGTAAAATCCTCCACGGAGCTAAGTAGCAGCTGAGTGACGGCGTTCCTCCCTCGAGTAAACAACTAGACGGCACCGCGGAAGACGATGGAGGATGTGCCTGAGTGAACATGAACAAAAATGTGTGGAAAGAAGCTGCCAAAGTTCAAATGAAGGTGTTTCCCCGAGAGCCAATAGCAGATAAGCCGCCAGTTGTTTCCTGACCATCAGCCTTTCTTATCCTTTGACCCGAGGCCTCGGTCCGCTGCATAAAGACCATTCAGGTTACATACCGCTGAGGTTAATCTGCCCGGGAGAAGTGAGGGGGAATGGGAAACACCGCCAGCGCGAGACCCTTTGTAGAAACGCTATTGATGATTAGAAGTCTCTGTACTTTTAAACAAGCATATTACTTGAGGATATACAGGTTAAACTAATATAAAGAATATTGATTTACATACAATATATGAATATACATACACACACACACACACACACACACTATTTTCCAGTTTGTTTTTGTGCTTCATTCTTTGAAAACCTGAATTTATTCTACTTTAAATATTTAATGCTGTACCAATTTAAACTGAATTTATCGAAATTTTTACAAAAATGTATTCTAGAAATATGCTTTATTGTTTATATTATATTTTTATATTTATATATTGTACTTACATGTTTCTTTATTATTCATTGTATTGCTTAATTGTAATTAAAAGATTACATAAATATACAAACGTAAATGCTTCTATTGTGTTCTGTAATGAATGTCTGGTATTTGACGGCTAAACGTATGTGACATATGACATTTCAATTACAGATAGTGCGTATTTTTCTGACTATAAGGCACACTTTTTTTAAATTATAAGGCATCATCACTTCTTTTAAAACCAACTTATAGTTCAAAATTGTTTTACATGTTTTAACTAAAAATAAGTATAACAAAAATGTGGCGTTTACCCAAAACAATCACATTTTAACTCATTTTTATCACTTTTGATTTACCTTGTATTTCTGCAAGTTTGGATTGATCTCAACATCATGATGACAAGAACAAAAGCGGACGTTGGAATAGCTACGTCTGCATCCAGCTCATCAGCGACGCTCACTATACACTCGCTTTTCATTACCACCCAGTGATATAAAAGCAAAACAACTGCAAGCTAAAGGTGTAATGACTTGTGCGGCTGAGCGGTGACATCTAGAGTCCAGCACTACACCATCACTGCCCTCGTCCGTCTCACACACGCAGGAGAACCAGACAAGAGATCTGATCGCATCAGGCTGCATAAATCAGACAGACAGAAAAGCCAATAACAAACAGACAGGCATTCTTGAGTAGATTCACAGACTAATAGACGCCTGACAGAGAGATCGACCATTACATTGTTTGATTAGATATACAGACTGGATAGATAGACTATATAGAGTAGATTGACAGTCTGACAAAAAGATCGACCATTACATTGATGATTAGATAGATAGACTAGATACACGGACGGACAGACAGACAGACAGA
>SOMO01000151.1:126220-136299 GCA_028128575.1 Paedocypris carbunculus
AAATTATGCATCATGTTTCAAAAGAATGTTAAGAATTTGTTAAGCATTTTTGACAAAACCAAGCAACGTTAAACTAAACCAAAAAATGTGTTGGCTGCTGTTACAGCAAATGTACTCTAAATATGGTCAAGAATTAATTTTAGTGTTACTACTACTACTTGTGGCCATGGAATATTTTGATTTAACATTTCATGAAGTCAGAAAATGTTGTTTGTTCATTGACTTACCTTGTAATGAATCTGCAGCTGTTCGTTGGTAGATTCGTTCTGCAGTAAAGATGCTCGGTTGATGTAGGCCTCTGCCTGAACGGGGTCGTCATCCTCCAAATACAGACGGGCGATTTTAAGATAGGTGTCCAGTTTATAGTCCACACTGTACTGTCTGTAGGACCACACCAGAAGATCATGAGAACATGAACGTGACAACAGGTGACTGAAAGATCTGCTCTTACTTCTGACCCGTCTCCAGTGGAATCCCCACAAGAACCTGAGCGGCGTTCCTCCAGTCCTCTTCTTTCTCATAGATGGTGGCTAGATGCTGTCTGATTGAGGCTACCTGTAAGTGGCAATATAAGTCCTATTCAACAATCTATAGACACTAAACATCAACAGAAAAACAATATTCACTATATTGTAAATAACATAGACAAATANCCTCCAGTCCTCTTCTTTCTCATAGATGGTGGCTAGATGCTGTCTGATTGAGGCTACCTGTAAGTGGCAATATAAGTCCTATTCAACAATCTATAGACACTAAACATCAACAGAAAAAATATATTCACTATATTGTAAATAACATAGACAAATACATTAATTTGAATTTAAACATTTTACATAAAAAGGTTTAGCATTTCTTAAAAAATACATTCAATACGCTAAATAAATACTTGCAATACAAAATAAAGCTTTGAAATTGCATGTGTGGGTGCTAACAAAAAGAGAGAGATAGAGAAAAAGACAAGAGATAGATAGATGAATGGATGGATGATTTGAATATTAAATAGACATGGATAAAAACATGTACAGACAGCCAGTGACACAGTAAGACAGTTAAACAATTATACAGTAGGACAGCAAGACAGATAAACAGTAAGCATATAGACAGTGAGATGTATAGATAAATGGACTGAAGGACAGACAGACAGAAACACTGTAATTCCAGCTACCTGTTCCTCGAATGATATGACTCTGGGCTGGATCTTCTCAAGAGTAAAGTGACACACAGCTTTGGCGGTTCCATCTGGAAGGTTTGGTAAGTGTGTGCAAAAGTCCGTCAGCAGCTGTCTGGAGATGACCAGGCTGACATTCTCATTTACCACTGAACACAAGAGAAAACACACACATCAACAACACAAAGATGCACATTCATAACGAAACCACTAGGACCCTTCACATGAAGCCAAACACCTTCAGTTTTACAACACTTACTTGCTTCTACAAAAGCCTTCAGAGCCTCGAGTTGTTCTGCATCAATAAACTGAAGGGCCTTGTCCAATATCTGACGGTATCTGAGATACAGAAAACATACGACAATAACTTCTGTCAATATTTGTTATCCTTCACCTCATGTGTTATAGTAGACACTAAACTTTAGAAAGTCGTTTCTTACACCTCTGTTTTCAAAACAGCAGGTTTACATGATTCTTTTTACAATCATCCTTTATAACGTAACACCAATGCAAGACTTTCTTTTCACTGTCCATGTTTTGTCACAACCTTACAAAATGTTCCTACACATTCAAAGTTGGTAGTAAATTGTACAAAATTGTATTTTGCAAAAAAAAAAAAAAAAAAAAATTTACTACTTTAAATTAGCATTGTTGCTAGTTTGGATTAGCCTGTAGCGGAGCTCAGTGATAATCTTGTCTGTCCAATCTTTGTTGTCGGTGTGTAAAATGTAAGTTTACAGTTACCAACGTTGGTGTATGCCTACAATGACACAAGAAATGTTCAGTTTAAGAACTTTTTTTAATTGCTTCATTTTAAAAGCTAGTACTACGCTGATAAAAGTAAAGTGAGTTGAGAGCCTGTTAACACCAGGAAGAAAGAGATTGTGCGCAAAATTACAAATATGCAATAAATTAACCGAAAGTCTATCTGGTTTTGTTATTACTGCTTTGAGTAATAACATATCGTGTAAAATTTCTGATATTGATATTTCCCTGTAATGGGGCAGCACTGCTAGAATCGTTTTACAGTAGTTCGTTAATCCCACACCTCTTTCGCTTTTTATACATTTGATATAAAAAGCTATGTAACAGTTCGGAAATCTATTATACCAAAACACATTTATTTCCATTCTTTATGTGATACAAACTGGGCACTTAGCAAGTCTACGTTTGACAGGCAGCGCTCTACATTTGTTTAGATGTAGCCTCGCGCTAGCTAGTGTTAGCATAATCAGAAGCATCACTTCGGACAGTAGAAAAACAAGCCAGAAATATTTCGTGCTATAAACACATAGTAATTCCTGTTATATGTGTGTAAACTTAAATACATACTTTCCAGCTAGATCCTTGTGAGAACCACTCGAGTTCATCAGCTGTGCAAGCTCATGTCTTACTGCAGACGCCATTTTCCTATGAACTCTGTGACAACGTCAAAAGTCCACCAGCAGAGGCCGCCACTGAGCGATTGTATCAAGCTGCAGTTCATCTATTGACCACAAATGGCGCCACAATTAGATTTTTGGACTTCTATTTCATACTTTTAAATTAGCATTAAAATAGTCCCTATAATTTTATTAAAACAAAATAAAATGTTCAAAGCATAGCTTTTCTTCATTAAACGTATTAACGTTTATTAAGCTGCACGGCATGAAACAGCAAATGTAAAAATTTTACTCTGGTAATCGGACATAAAATTAAAAAATCAAGTCATTTGAACCATGTACAATAATTATTATAATCAAGCACTTATATCATTTACTTTTTTGATAACTTTTACCAATATAGCAATGTTGTATTTTTTAGTTGCGCTGATATTTGTTGATTTTAACAAAATCCTTTATTTTGTGAAAAATTACAATTAAATTAAATTACAAAAAAGTGTATAATTTTTCATAACAATATTTAAAATTTCATATTTCGGATGCAAATAAAACGTAAGGATAAATACCCTATTCTATTTTAGATATATTTTAATCACGTATGTTGTACCTAAGAGTAATGTAAAAAAAATAATATAGTGATATAAATACATAATCGAAATACACAGAATGAAAAGGATAATATTTTATGCATAATATTTCAAACGCGACTACACTGGCCACGCCTGAACGGAAGTTATGTCGTGACGTCAGATGTTGTTTCCTACGAAGGCGTGGCTTGATTGTGGGATGTTAGAGGTGAAATGGCGCTCGGCGCGGTATTTTGAACAATCGTCTTCGTCTGAAAGCGGATGCTCGACACGATGCAGCAGCGAGTTGGAGAAAGCAGCGATTGACTGAGCGGGTAACATTGGGGATTTCAGAAAAGTCTCTCCAGGCTCATCTCGCCTGAGTGTAAGAAGTGCTTTCGATCCGGGTGGGTGTTCAGCGAGGGGCAATATGATCTGAGCTAGTTAGCCAAGCTGCTAACAGTGTGTATGTGTCAGCTGATGTCCTCACTACGTCACGCGCCAGTGTTTAGAAGCGATCCCCGCTTTATTTTCCAGCAGTTCAGTAGGTTCGTTTTGAGATGAGATGATAGTACGGTTTAATTCGGTTGGGCTGGTAGGGAACAGAACCCGATCCGTTTCTGACAGCCGATGACAGCGGACTGCTGCTGCTTCAGCACTGTTAAATACTCCCCACTCTTTCAGATACAAAACACACATACAATTGTCTTTAGTGGATAAACTCCTACATAGTTTAACGTTTATTTAATATTACCTTAAACACATTGCGGCAATGGAAGCATTTTCCTCTGCCTTTACACGAGATCGCTATTTTTGGGAATAACAAAAGGTAAACAAACATAATCGAACCATTTTGACAGCATCAAACTAATAATGACTTGCTAGACGTTATGCATTGCGTAATGTTTTGTTTTGGAGTAAACGAATCGACGCATACTCCATTGTATACGCGCTGACCTGTTATAATATCTCTCACAACTACTATTTACATGTAATACTTTGTTTCAAAATCATGACGTAAATAGCGAGTGGGTGTGATGCGACAATTCGTGTAGACTTCCAACCTCGAATCAAGGAAATGTCGCGACCGTTTTAAAGCGACTTAAGGACAAACCGCGGACGCGTGTCGGTTCCGCGTCGCTCCTCCCTCCGCCAGGCGACAAATCCTGCGGCTGGTTCCCGCTGCGCTTCTCGCTTCCTCACGTCTCCGACTCTCAGCTGATGACGAGATGAAAATGGCGGATCTTTCGAAATCCAAACCCGGCCTGAAATAGACGAGCTGCGCGGCTGTTTTAACCGCGATCCGATTAAATAAAGAAAACACGCCGTTCGGTGGGATCGATAAACGCTCGACGCTGGACTTTTTAGGAAACATTCACATGACAGCAAGTGGACGAGAGACGCGTTGAGTATCGGCACATTGCAGACGGTCCTGTTGGGGTTTCGCCGATTTATTTGTGGTGGTAAAACAGTGTAACATTGTATTATTTGTGTTAATGGAAGGGTGTGTTTTTACACATCGTTTACTGTCGTTGGTTGTGTCGTAACGTTGATTGAGTCGGTCGAGCGCTGTTGTTACAGACATGTTATTTCAGCAGGGTTTGCACATATTTGCCTAACAAATGCACATTTAGCAACTTAACTTGACCATCGAGTGCTGATTTTTATGCTGCTGCGTGTGTTAGCCCCAGTGCGGATTAGCCTGCTAGCATGTGAGTGTAAACCTCTGATCCGAAGTGACCACGACGCGAAAACAACAACAATGTCGTAATAACAAGCCAGTCGCGATCCAGAACGAGTAACTGTGGGATTTTTAATATATAGAACTGTTTTGTTTATTTTCCAGTTAAGCTTATTTGGGGACTTGAATACAGTTTGATGAGTAAACAATTATGGAGAAGGGATCAATGTCGAAAAACGACCGTTCAAAACTTCTACTCATAGTGACCCAAAATTTAGTGGTGAATAAGACAAATGAGTGTTTATTGTTTGTTTTGCAAATGCGTGTCTTTTATTTATAGCTCTCCAAACACACATAACGGAATTCAAAAAATGTAAACAACTAATTAGAATTTTGGAATTTAAAAAAAAATCATGGCTGGCGAATAAAAACAAACTAGTGGAGGGTTAAATTTGAGACAAAAAGTTTTCAGGTTCGAATCCTGAGCCAGCTCTGAAGATACTAGATTCCTGAGCAAACATCTGAACCATATATGATCCCCAGAACCACAGATTAAACCTTGTGTGTGTGTGTGTTCCACACTGAATGTATGGCAATTAACGATTTGGATGGAGTAAATTTAGAATTCTGTTCTTTTCTCCACTGTATGGTTGTTAATGTTAAAGTTTAAGACGTATATCAATATGTTCAGTGAAATAAGCAATTTAAATTTAAAATATGCAACACAAATTCCAACCCAAAGAAAATTAAAGGTATAATAACAATTACATTTGCATTGATATAGGTTGCAAAAGACACTAGTGACAAGCCTCTCGCAAATTACCTGTTTAGTTTTTGTTTACTTTTGTATTTCTAGTGACTTCGGTGAGGATGGATGTGGTATCGCCTGAGCTCAACAGCCTTCTGCCTGATGAGATCATGGACACTGAAGGCATCTCATTGGAAGAGGAGCTACCTGCCGAACACCTTGCTCCTCCTTCCCAGTCTGCACCAGAGCAAGCACTGGATCCAATGGAAACGGAGGTGTCCAAAATGGTCAGCTTGTGCCCGCCAATCACAACTATGCAAATAAGCTCCACATCCACAGCAAAGTGTGGCACCAGCGTTGGGACTCCACTCCTCCTTTCTCCTTCTGCCCTCGTGGCTTGCACAACAGCTGCCGCTAAAAGTGTTCCGGCTAAAGTGTCCAGTCCCGCAGCCAATCAAGGCATTCCCAAAATTTCCACCGTCACTGTTCCAGCCAACCACCAACTCATCATCAACAAAGTGGCCACAGACAACAAGATTCCGGCTACTGCTGTGCTCAAGCCAGATAACCAAAAGGTCCTCGTCACAGGACTTAGTAAAACTGGACAGCCAATTATGTTGGCGTTACCCCAGAATTGGAACAAACCTGCCACTTCCCAGAGTCAAGGGGACGCCAAAATGCAGCCCACGCAGATCAAGATGGTTGCTAACTTGGGAAAGCCTGTGATAACCGTGAGCTCTGCTAGTCAACTGATTGGCACTTCCTCGCCGTTGCAGGCCCAGCAGCTCAAGACTCTGCAGGTGGGTGTCTTACAGAACTTGGGGTGTTATGGAAAGATCTTTCAAAGGTTTAGTGAAGCTAAATTATCTACTTTGTAATGCTGAGAAAAGAACTGTAGGTATTGCAGATACAATTGTACAATTTGGCAGATTTTTCTTTGTGTTGTTTTTCGGTGTTTCTTTATCACAGCTCAATGTGTTTTGTATTCTGACTGGCAGATTGATGACTGTACCGTATTTCCTGTAGAGTAGTGATTGCTTTCAANTTATCAATATTTTATTTTATTTAAAAAATGTATATGTTAATAAAATTGTCTTCAATTGTCACAGATCACAAAGAAACCACCTGTATCTACGGCAGGGCCAATGATTACAAAGCTCATCATCACAAAGGCCTTGAATAAAGGACTGGCCAGTCCGGCTTCAGTCGCTCCTGTTGTAGCAGGTAATTGTTTTTTGGTGGTCTCATAAAATGACAGCATCTATATAACCTAACGTGTTGTTTTAATTTACACTGCACTTCACTGCCTCCAGACTTGTGGATTAGATTAAACTAAATAATTCACTAATGTTTAGAGAACAGAAATGATCAAATTGTTTTTATGAAATGCAGAATTAGCAGATTCAGAATCACTCATTTATGTTTATTAAAAAGTGAAGAGCAACCACTTTTCCATTTGTGCGGGAATGCCTTGTGTATAAATCACATTTTAATTCAATGGGATTGATTGAAGGATATTTATTGAATGGATGTTTTTACGAATGTTTCACGGCAAAGGGTTTTTCACAAGTAAACATGAAATCAGTAGTCAACTTGAACAATTTTATGTATTTTTGTGCATCTAGTATTTATTATTGCTTTATTATACTATATTTATTGTTGTCTACACAGTAATCAATATACTATTTACTCAATAGTTTTTGGTTTTTATTTGTTCTGAAATGTATAATTGTGAACAGCACATTATTATTCGTTTATATATCATGTTTGCTCTTTTTATGTTTTCTTAGGTTCTAAGATATATAGATATAAAGATGTATTGCTATTAATCTTTTTACCTTTTTTCTGCTTTCCACAGGTCGAGTTGTCACCCAGGGAACTCCACTCACTCCTCCACGAACTATTGCCATCAGCGATACCATAAGCACCGTGCCACAGAATACACCAGGCAACAGCAAAGTTGCCATCTCGCCTCTCAAATCTCCCAGCAAGGTTTGTATTGAATGATTTTATATTGATAAAGGACTTTCGAATCAAATGTAAAAATCATAATTCTTTTTTCTTTTCCCTCTAGTTGACCGTTGTTTCTCTAGCCGGTCAGTCTCCAAACTCTCCCCAGAAGTCTGTGACGTTACCACTCAACATGGCTCTGGGTCAGCAGATCCTGGCTGTTCAGTCTGCCACCTCTCCAGCGAAGGCAGGAAGCAGCCAGGCTACAGCGCAGGTGCTCTTCAGACCCTAGTCAATCAATGGTAGAATACACACGTTTATATTGTTTTTTTTTTTTTCGTTTAAGGCCGTCAAGCCTGTGCAAACTGTTGCGGTGGGAGGGGTCGGCACATCCCAGTTTAAGACCATCATTCCCCTCACACCTCCCAACGTGCAGCAGATCCAAGTGCCTGGCAGTCGCTTTCATTACGTGCGTCTGGTAACCACCACCACCGCCGGCAGCACGGCACACACTGGTGCCAACACTAACACTAACCCATCTATACAACCAGGTTGGTGCGATTTCATCTTCACATTCCATCTGCTGTTTTAAAATAATGTGATTTAAAATAACTAAATGTAATATTCTTTTCCCCTTAAAGCCAAACCTGTGATGATGAACACCGCGGTTCGGATGTCTGTACCCATCGTCCCAGCACAACCTGTAAAGCAGGTACTTTAGAGATGCTTTCATGCAAAGCGACTCTTGTTGTGTTATTAACGCGGAAAAATGAATGTAAAGGATTGTTTAGAGGTATACCGTATTGACACAATAATATTATATTATATATATATATATATAAAATTTTGTTCGTGCCATGAACTGGCCTAGGAGGCTGAAATTGGCAATGAACAAAATAATCAATCGAAATAGAAATTAAACTTGTGTGTCAATTATTCAAAATGGACACTGTCCATCAAAATCAAGTTAATTGATTTTGAAGTTAAGGTTTGAATCCATGGACCAGACCACAGAAGAAGTGACCTCGTGCAAGACACTGAACCAAAATTACAAATGAACTTTAAATCAGGTTCCAAAAGTGAAGCATCAAGAAAGTCCTGCAAGTGTGTGAAGCTAGCACTTGTACAGTCTGTTTGAAATGCTGTCTTTCTGTGCTGGTACACAGGTCGTCCCCAAACCCTTGACGTCTGCAGCAGCTCAGGTGATGACCACCAGCCAGGCCCCGCAGCGGCTCATCATGCCAGCGATCCAGCCCAATCTCACCAACCTGCCACCCGGCACGGTGCTCGCCCCGGCCCACGGCTCTGGAAACATGGGCTATGCCGTGTTGCCGGCCCCTTACGTCACCCAGGTATGTCTGCTCGTAGCGAAACGAGTCGTTTGCGTCTTGACTCTTTTCTCACTAAATTGTTGTTTTAGATTCAGCAGCCCGCGTTTGTGACCTTGCACAGCAGCACCACCTATTCAACATCCAGCCCCATCCAGACACAGGCCAGGCTTTCTCTCAACGGGTGAGCCCAGCACTACTTTATGCATCATTATTTATCTGTTTTTCCAATTAGTTGTATGTTATATGTGTGATTTTGATGCGTCTTTTATTACCTGGTGCTTTGTATTTAACTTTCTGTTTTATCACAAAATTTTTAATCGATCTTACTGTACAGCACTTTGTTACAATGTCAATTGTGTAAAAGGGCTCAATTAAAGTACATTACATTACATTACATTATTATAATCCGGAATACATATTATAATATGCATTAATACTCTGCTTTATCACAGCATGTCGGCATCGGATGCCACTTCAAGGCCAAGAAAGCCTTGCAACTGCACACGCTCTCAATGCTTAAAATTGTAAGTATAATGGAGTATTTATATGTACTGTTATATGCAGACTATATGTATATATTTTTACAAGTTTTGCATTTTTTTTTTCCACAGATACTGCGATTGCTTTGCCAATGGGGAGTTCTGTAACAACTGCAACTGTGTCAATTGCTTCAACAACCTGGATCACGAGAGCGAAAGATTGAAGGCCGTCAAGGTAACGACAGCATCCACCAACCAGTCAGAAAATCTCGCCATCCGTTTAAACAAATGTTCTGAAGCGCGCAAACCTTTTAAATGTTTTCGCAGGCTTGTCTAGACAGAAACCCGGTGGCTTTCAAACCCAAGATCGGCAAAGGCAAAGAAGGCGAGTCGGACAGGAGACACAGCAAAGGCTGCAACTGTAAGAAATCTGGCTGTCTGAAAAACTATTGCGAGTGTTACGAGGTGAGGATTTCTCCATTCTCCAACATTTCACCATTAATTTGCATTTCATGGCCCCTTTTTAAACACGCTGTGTTCATCTTTAGGCAAAGATCATGTGTTCGTCCATCTGCAAATGTGTTGGATGCAAAAATTTCGAAGAGAGTCCCGAGCGGAAGACATTGATGCACTTGGCAGATGCTGCAGAGGTGCGAGTACAACAGCAGACGGCCGCCAAGACCAAACTGTCCTCACAGATATCTGACCTCCTGACCCGAACCACGCCACTCATCACCAGCGGAGGCGGAAAGTAAGAGAAGCACTCACAAAACA